>CAXITT010001701.1:14019-29538 GCA_964033795.1 Lymnaea stagnalis
GCGACATACAATTAAATTAAGGCGACATACTATTAAATGAAGGCTACATACAATTAAATGAATGCTACATACAATTAAATGAATGCTACATACAATTAAATGAAGGCTACATACAATTAAATGAAGGTTACATACATTTAAATGAAGGCTACATACAATTAAATGAAGGCTACATACAATTAAATGAAGGCTACATACAATTAAATAAAGGCTACATACAATTAAATGAAGACTACTTACAATTAAATGAAGGCTACATACATTTTAATAAAGGCTACATACACTTAAATTAAGGCAACATACAATTAAATAAAGGTTACATACAATTAAATAAACGCCACCTACAATTAAATAAAGGCCACCTACAATTAAAAAAGCAACATACACTTAAATGAAGGATACATACAATAAAATAAAGGTTGCATACAATTAAATAAACATGCCATACAAATAAATAAAGGCTGCATACAATTAAATGAAGGCTACATACAGATAAATGAAGGCTAACTAACAGTTAAATTAAGGCTACATACAATTAAATGAAGGCTACATACAATTAAATGAAGGCAAGATACAATTAAATCAAGGCTACATACAATTTAATAAAGGCTAAGTACAATTTATTGAAGGCTACATACAATTAAATAAAGTCTACATACAATTAAATAAATGATACATACAATGAAATGAATGCTACATACAATTAAATAAAGGCTACATACAATTAATAAAAAGGCTACTGGGAATAAAATAAAAGGCTCCATACAATTAAATAAAGGCTCCATATAATTAAATAAAGGCTCCATACAATTAAATAAAAGCTACATACAATTAAATGATGGATACATACAATTAAATGAAGGCTACATACAATTAAATGAAGGCTACATACAATTAAATGAAGGCTACATACAGTTAAATTAAGGCTACATACAATTAAATGAAGGCTTCATACAATTAAATGAAGGCAACATACAAATAAATCAAGGCTACATACAATTTAATAAAGGCTACATACAATTTTTTGAAGTCTACATACAATTAAATAAAGTCTACATTCAATTAAATAAAGGCTACATAAAATTAAATGAAGGCTACATACAATTAAATGAAGGCTACATACATATTAAATAATGGCGACATACAATTAAATGAATGTGAAATACAATTAAATAAAGGCGACATACAATTAAATGAAGGCGACATACTATTAAATGAAGGCTACATACAATTAAATGACGGCTATATACAATTAAATGAATGCTACATACAATTAAATGAATGCTACATACAATAAATTGAATGCTACATACAATTAAATGAAGGTTACATACAATTAAATGAAAGCTATATACAATTAAATGAAGGCTACATACAATTAAATGAAGGCTACATACAATTAAATAAAGGCTACATACATTTAAATGAAGGCTACTTACAATTAAATGAAGGCTACATACAATTTAATAAAGGCTACATACACTTAAATTAAGGCAACATACAATTAAATAAAGTTACATACAATTAAAAAGGCTACATACAATTAAATAAAGGCTACACTCATTAAATAAAGGCTACATACAATTAAATTAACGCCACCTAC
The DNA here is from genome assembly GCA_964033795.1 of Lymnaea stagnalis. Lineage (NCBI taxonomy): Eukaryota > Metazoa > Mollusca > Gastropoda > Lymnaeidae > Lymnaea > Lymnaea stagnalis. The sequence goes on from CAXITT010001701.1 coordinate 15,623, forward strand.
AATTAAATAAAGGCCACCTACAATTAAAAAAGAAACATAAAATTAAATAAAGGCTACATACAATTAAAAAAACATGCCATACAATTAAATAAAGGCTACATACAATTAAATGAAGGCTACATACAATTAAATGAAGGCTAACTAACAGTTAAATTAAGGCTACATACAATTAAATGAAGGCTACATACAATTAAATGAAGACAACATACAATTAAATAAAGGCTACATACAATTTAATAAGGCTAAGTACAATTTATTGAAGGCTACATACAATTAAATAAAGTCTACATACAATTAAATCAATGCTACATACAATGAAATGTAGGCTACATACAATTTAATAAAGGCTACATACAATTAAATAAAGGCTACATGCAATAAAATAAAAGGCTCCATACAATTAAATAAAGGTTCCATATAATTAAATAAAGGCTCCATACAATTAAATAAAAGCTACATACACTTAAATGATGGATACATACAATTAAATGAAGGCTACATGCAATTAAATGAAGGCTACATACAATTAAATGAAGGCTACATACAGTTAAATTAAGGCTACATACAATTAAATGAAGGCTACATACAATTAAATGAAGGCAACATACAAATAAATCAAGGCTACATACAATTTAATAAAGGCTACATACACATTTTTGAAGTCTACATACAATTAAATAAAGTCTACATACAATTAAATAAAGGCTACATACATTGAAATGAAGGCTATATACAATTAAATAAATGCTCCATACAATTAAATAAAAGCTACATACAATTAAATGAAGGCTACATACAATAAATGAAAGGTTATATACAATTACATGAAAGCTACATACACTAAAATGAAGGCTACATACAATTAAATGAAGGCTACATGCAGTAAAATGAAGGCTACATACTATTAAATAAAGGCTACATACAATTAAATTAAAGATACATACAATTAAATAAGGGTTACATACAATTAAATGAGGGATACATAAAATTAAATGAAGGCTACATACAATTAAATGAATGCTACATATAATTAAGTGAATGCTACAAACAATTAAGTGAAGGCTAAATACAATTAAATGAAGGCTAAATACAATTATATGAAGGTTACATACAATCAAATTAAGGTTACATACAATTAAATGAAGGCTACATACATTTAAATAAAGGCTACATACAATTAAATAAAGGCCACATACAATTAAATAAAGGCCACATACAATAACATGAAGGCCACACACAATTAAATGAAGGCCACATATAATTAAATGAAGGCTACATACAATTAAATGAAGGCTACATACAAAAAAATGAAGGCTACATACACTTAAATAAAGGCTAGTTAAAATTAAATAAAGGTTACTTACATTTAAATGAAGGCTACATACAATTAAATGAAGGCTACATACAATTAAATGAAGGCTACATACAATTAAATAAAGGCGACATACAATTAAATGAATGCGACATACAATTAAATGAAGGCGACATACAATTAAATGAAGGCGACATACTATTAAATGAAGGCTACATACAATTAAATGAAGGCTACATGCAATTAAATGAATGCTACATACAATTAAATGAATGCTACATACAATTAAATGAAGGCTACATACAATTAAATGAAGGTTACATACAATTAAATGAATGCTATATACAATTAAATGAAGGCTACATGCAATTAAATGAAGGCTACATACAATTAAATAAAGGCTACATACAATTAAATGAAGGCTCCATACAATTAAATAAAGGCTCCATATAATTAAATAAAGACTACATACAAATAAATAAAAGCCTCACACAATTAAATAAAGGCTAAATACAATTAAATAAAGGCTACATACAATAAAGTGAAGGCTACAAACAATTAAGTTAAGGCTAGATACAATTAAATGAAGGCTAAATACAATTAAATAAAGGCTACATACAATTAAATGAAGGTTACATACAATTAAATGAGGGCTACATACAATTAAATAAAGGCTACATACAATTAAATGAAGGCTACTTACAATTAAATGTAGGCTACATACAATTTTATAAAGTCTACATACACTTAAAGTAAGGCAACATACAATTAAATAAAGGCTACATACAATTAAATAAAGGCTACATACAATAAAATAAAGGCTAATAACATTAAATAAAGACCACCTACAATTAAAAAAGGCCACATACAATTAAATAAAGGCTACATACAATTAAGTAAAGGCTAAAATCATTAAATAAAGGCCACCTACAATAAAAAAAGCCACATATAATTAAAAAAAGGCTACATACAACTAAATAAAGGCTACATAAAATTAAATAAAGACGACATACAATTAAATAAAGGCTAAATACAATTAAATGAAGGCTACATACAATTAATTGAAGGCTACATACAGTTATTTTAAGGCTAAGTACAATTAAATGAAGGTTACATACATTTAAATGAAGGCTACATACAATTAAATGAAGGCTAAATACATTTAAATAAAGGCTACATACAATTAAATGAAGGCTACATACAATTAAATGAAGGCTACATACAATTAAATGAAGGCTACAAACAATTAAATGAAGGCTACTTACAATTAAATAAAGGCGACATACAATTAAATGAATGCGACATACAATTAAATGAAGGCGAATACAATTAAATGAAGGCGACATACTATTAAATTGAAGGCTACATACAATTAAATGAAGGCTACATACAATTAAATGAATGCTACATACAATTAAATGAATGCTACATACAATTAAATGAAGGCTACATACAATTAAATGAAGGTTACATACAATTAAATGAAGGCTACATACAATTAAATGAAGGCTACATACAATTAAATGAAGGCTACATACAATTAAATAAAGGCTACATACAATTAAATGAAGGCTCCATACAATTAAATAAAGGCTCCATATAATTAATTAAAGACTACATACAATTAAATAAAAGCCTCATACAATTAAATAAAGGATACATACAATTAAATAAAGGCTACATACAATTAAGTGAAGGCTACAAACAATTAAGTTAAGGCTAGATACAATTAAATGAAGGCTAAATACAATTAAATAAAGGCTACATACAATTAAATGAAGGTTACATACAATTAAATGAGGGCTACATATAATTAAATGAAGGCTACATACAATTAAATGAAGGCTACTTACAATTGAATGTAGGCTACATACAATTTTATAAAGGCTACATACACTTAAAGTAAGGCAACATACAATTAAATAAAGGCTACATACAATTAAATAAAGGCTACATACAATTAAATAAAGGCTAATAACATTAAATAAAGGCCACCTACAATTAAAAAAGACCACATACAATTAAATAAAGGCTACATACAATTAATTAAAGGCTAAAATCATTAAATAAAGGCCTCCTACAATTAAAAAAGACCACATACAATTAAATAAAGGCTACATACAATTAAATTAAGGCTACATACAATTAAATAAAGACGCCATACAATTAAATAAAGGCTAAATACAATTAAATGAAGGCTACATACAAGTAAATGAAGGCTACATACAGTTATTTTAAGGCTAAGTACAATTAAATGAAGGCTACATACAATTAAATAAAGGATACATACAATTAAATAAAGGCTACATGAAATAACATAAAGGCTCCATACAATTAAATAAAGGCTCCATATAATTAAATAAAGGCTACATACAATTTTATAATAGCTACATACAATTAAATGAAGGCTACATACAATTAAATGAAGGCTACATACACTTAAATAAAGGCTACGTACAATTAATTGAAGGCTACAAACAATTAAGTGAAGGTTACATACAATTAAATGATAGCTACATACAATTAAATGAAAGCTACATACAATTAAATGAAAGCTACATACAATTAAATGAAGGCTACATGCAATAAAATGAAGGCTACATACAATTAAATAAAGGCTACATACAATTTAATAAAGGCTACATACAATTAAATAAAGGCTACATGAAATAACATAACGGCTCCATACAATTAAATAAAGGCTCCATATAATTAAATAAAGGCTACATACAATTTTATAATAGCTACATACAATTAAATGAAGGCTACATACAATTAAATGAACGCTACATAAAATTAAATGAAACCTACATACAATTAAATGAAGGCTACATGCTATAAAATGAAGGCAACATACAATTAAATAAAGGCTACATACAAATTAATAAAGGCTACATACAATTAAATAAAGGCTACATACAATTAAATAAAAGCTACATACAATTAAATAAAGGTTACATACAATTAAATATAGGCTACATACAATTAAATGAAGGCTGCATACAATTAAATGAAGGCTACATACAATTAAATGAATGCTACATACAATTAAATGACGGCTACATACATTTAAATGAAAGCAACATACAATTAAATGAAGGCTATATACAATTAAGTGAAGGCTACAAACAATTAAGTAAAGGCTAAATAGAAATAAATGAAGGCTAAATATAATAAAATGAAGGCTACATACAATAAAATGAAGGTTACATACAATTAAATGAAGGCTACATACAATTAAAAAAAGACTACATACAATTAAATAAAAGCTACATACAATTAAATAAAGGTTACATACAATTAAATATAGGCTACATACAATTAAATGAAGGCTACATACAATTAAATGAAGGCTACATACAATTAAATGAATGCTACATACAATTAAATGACGGCTACATACATTTAAATGAAGGCAACATACAATTAAATGAAGGCTATATACAATTAAGTGAAGGCTACAAACAATTAAGTAAAGGCTAAATACAAATAAATGAAGGCTAAATATAATAAAATGAAGGTTACATACAATAAAAAGAAGGTTACATACAATTAAATGAAGGCTACATTCAATTAAATAAAGGCTACATACAATTAAATGAAGGATACATAAACAAATAAATGAAGGCTAAATATAATAAAATGAAGGTTACATACAATAAAAAGAAGGTTACATACAATTAAATGAAGGCTACATTCAATTAAATAAAGGCTACATACAATTAAATGAAGGATACATACAATAAAATTAAGGCTACATACAATTAAATAAAGAGCCACACAATTAAATAAAGGCTACATACAATTAAATAAAGGCTAAACACATTAAATAAAGGCCACCTACAATTAAAAAAAGGCCACATACAATTAAATAAAGTTTAGTCGTACATAACAAATCTATAGTGTCAGAGTTTGAGCCGACTCTGTACATACCAAACCTATAGTATTAGAGTTAGAGCAATATGGTGTTTTAGAAGATAGGTTTATAATGGACATATTTCTAACCAATACAGAACATTTACTTTTAAAAGTGGCTACAAGGTAAAGTCATTCACCCCATTATAAGTGACTTCCGTGGGTGGCGGAGGCACCCTCTTCACTTCCTATGCGACAGTTACAAGAACTAAACACTTACACTACAAACACCTTAACAAGTACTACATACGTTAGCAAAATATCGAATGATAAATTAAAGGCGGCAAACCCTTGATAATATTATATCGTTTTTAATTCTACAATGTGATCTCCCTTTCTTGAATTGCAGGCGTAATTTCAAATTGAAAAGTTTACAAAATAAGAAATTTATGAATTCTTACTATTTTCAAAAGATTTTTTTTTCTTAAAAATTTGTGCAAAATTCTTTTGCCACTACTAAAAATTGAATGACTAGACAATCTAGACCAGGTCCAAAATGTTATAATAATGTGTTCAAGAGCACCGACAATGCTATGTAGCCTTTATTTAAATGTATGTAGCATTTATTTAATTGTATGTAGCCTTCATTTAATTGTATGTAGCCTTTATTTAATTGTATGTAGCTTTTATGTAAATGTATGTAGCATTTATTTAATTGTATGTAGCCTTCATTTAATTGTATGTAGTCTTTATCTAATTGTATTTAGCCTTAATTTAAGTGTATGTAGCCTTTATTAAATTGTATGTAGCCTTCAATTAATTGTAAGTAGCCATCTTTTAATTGTATGTAGCCTTCATTTAATTGTATGTGGCCTTTATTTAATTGTATGTAGCCTTTATTTAATTTTATGTAGCTTTTATGTAATTGTATGTAACCTTTATTTAAATGTATGTAGCATTTATTTAATTGTATGTAGCCTTCATTTAATTGTATGTAGCCTTCATTTAATTGTATGTAGCCTTCATTTAATTGTATGTAGTCTTTATCTAATTGTATTTAGCCTTAATTTAAATGTATGTAGCCTTTATTAAATTGTATGTAGCCTTCAATTAATTGTAAGTAGCCATCATTTAATTGTATGTAGCCTTCATTTAATTGTATGTGGCCTTTATTTAATTGTATGTAGCCTTTATTTAATTGTATGTAGCTTTTATGTAATTGTATGTAGCCTTTATTTAAATGTATGTAGCATTTATTTAATTGTATGTAGCCTTCATTTAATTGTATGTAGCCTTTATTTAATTGTATGTAGCTTTTATGTAATTGTATGTAGCCTTTATTTAAATGTATGTAGCATTTATTTAATTGTATGTAGCCTTTATTTAATTGTATGTAGCCTTGATTTAATTGTATGTGGCCTTCATTTAATTGTAAGTGGCCTTCATTTAATTGTATGTGGCCTTTATTTAATTGTCTGTGGGCTTTATTTAATTGTATGTGGCCTTTATTTAATTGTATGTGGCCTTTATTTAATTGTAGGTGGCCTTTATTTAATTGTATGTAGACTTTATTTAATTGTTTGTAGCCTTTATTAAAATGTATGTAGCCTTCAATTAATTGTAAGTAGCCTTTATTTAATTGTATGCAGCCTTCATTTAATTGTATGTAGCCTTCAATAAATTTATGTAGCCTTCATTTAATTGTATGTAGCCTTCATTTAATTGTATGTCACATTCATTTATCTGTATGTAACGTTAATTTAATTGTATGTAGCCTTTATTAAATTGTATGTAGCCTTCAATTAATTGTATCTAGCCTTCATTTAATTGTATGTAGCCTTCATTTAATTGTATGTAGCCTTTATTTAATTGTATATAGCCTTAAATTAATTGTATGTGGCCTTCACTTTATTGTATGTGGCCTTTATTTAATTGTATTTGGCCTTTATTTAATTGTAGGTGGCCTTTATTTAATTGTATGTAGACTTTATTTAATTGTTTGTAGCCTTTATTTAATTGTATGTAGCCTTTATTTAATTGTATGTAGTCTTTATCTAATTGTATGTAGCCTTAATTTAAGTGTATGTAGCCTTTATTAAATTGTATGTATCCTTCAATTAATTGTAAGTAGCCATCATTTAATTGTATGTAGCCTTCATTTAATTGTATGTAGCCTTTATTTAATTGTATGTATTCTTTATTTAATTGTATGTAGTCTTTTTCTAATTGTATGTAGCCTTAATTTAAGTGTATAAGAACTTCATTTAATTGTATGTAGCCTTCATTTAATTGAATTTGGCCTTCATTTAATTGTATGTAGCCTTCACTTAATTGTTTGTAGCCTTCACTTAATTGTATGTAGCCTTTATTTAATTGTATGTAGCCTTTTTTTAATTGTATGTAGCTTTTATGTTTTTGTATTTAGCCTTAATTTAAGTGTATGTAGCCTTTATTAATTTGTATGTAGCCTTCAATTAATTGTAAGTAGCCATCATTTAATTGTATGTAGCCTTCAATTAATTGTATGTGGCCTTTATTTAATTGTATGTAGCCTTTATTTAATTGTATGTAGCTTTTTTGTAATTGTATGTAGCCTTTATTTAAATGTATGTAGCATTTATTTAATTGTATAAAGCCTTCATTTAATTGTATGTAGCCTTCATTTAATTGTATGTAGCCTTCATTTAAATGTATGTAGCCTTCACTTAATGGTATGTATCACTCATTTAAGTGTATGTAGCCTTCATTTAATTGTATTTAGCCTTCATTTAATTGTATGTAGCCTTAACTTAATTGTTTGTAGCCTTCACTTAATTGTATGTAGCCTTTATTTAATTGTATGTAGCCTTTATTTAATTGTATGTAGCCTTTATTTAATTGTATGTAGCCTTTATTTAATTGTATGTAGCCTTTATTTAATTGTATGTAGCCTTTATTTAATTGTATGTAGCCTTTATTTAATTGTATGTAGCCTTTATTTAATTGTATGTAGCCTTTATTTAATTGTATGTAGCCTTTATTTAATTGTATGTAGCCTTTATTTAATTGTATGTAGCCTTTATTTAATTGTATGTAGCCTTTATTTAATTGTATGTAGCCTTTATTTAATTGTATGTAGCCTTTATTTAATTGTATGTAGCCTTTATTTAATTGTATGTAGCCTTTATTTAATTGTATGTAGCCTTTATTTAATTGTATGTAGCCTTTATTTAATTGTATGTAGCCTTTATTTAATTGTATGTAGCCTTTATTTAATTGTATGTAGCCTTTATTTAATTGTATGTAGCCTTTATTTAATTGTATGTAGCCTTTATTTAATTGTATGTAGCCTTTATTTAATTGTATGTAGCCTTTATTTAATTGTATGTAGCCTTTATTTAATTGTATGTAGCCTTTATTTAATTGTATGTAGCCTTTATTTAATTGTATGTAGCCTTTATTTAATTGTATGTAGCCTTTATTTAATTGTATGTAGCCTTTATTTAATTGTATGTAGCCTTTATTTAATTGTATGTAGCCTTTATTTAATTGTATGTAGCCTTTATTTAATTGTTTGTAGCCTTTATTAAATTGTATGTAACCTTTATTTACTTGTATGTAGCCTTCATTTTATGCATGTAGCCTTCATTTAATAGTATTTAGCCTTCAGTTAATTGTAAGTAGCATTCATTTAATTGTATGTAGCATTTATTTATTTGTATGTAGCCTTCATTTAATTGTATGTAGCCTTCATTTAATTGTATGTAACCTTTATTTAATTTATGTAGCCTTCATTTAATTGTATTTAGCCTTCATTTAATTGTATCTAGCCTTCACTTAATTGTTTGTAGCTTTCACTTAATTGTATGTAGCTTTTATTTAAGTGTATGTAGCCTTTATTTAATTGTATGTAGCTTTTATTTAATTGTATTTAGCCTTTATTTAATTGTACGTAGCCTTTATTCAATTGTATGTAGCCTTTATTTAATTGTATGTAGCCTTTATTTAATTGTATGTAGCTTTTATTTAATTGAATGTAGTCTTTATTTAATTGTATGTAGCCTTTATTTAATATATATAGCCTTCATTTAATTGTATATAGCCTTCATTTAATTTTATAAAGCCTTCATTTAATTGTATGTAGCCTTCATTTAATTGTATGTAGCCTTTATTTCATTGTATGTATCCTTCATTTAATTGTATGTAGCCTTCATTTAAATGTATGTAGCTTTTTTGTAATTGTATGTAGCCTTTATTTAAATGTATGTAGCATTTATTTAATTGTATAAAGCCTTCATTTAATTGTATGTAGCCTTCATTTAATTGTATGTAGCCTTCATTTAAATGTATGTAGCCTTCACTTAATGGTATGTATCACTCATTTAAGTGTATGTAGCCTTCATTTAATTGTATTTAGCCTTCATTTAATTGTATGTAGCCTTAACTTAATTGTTTGTAGCCTTCACTTAATTGTATGTAGCCTTTATTTAATTGTATGTAGCCTTTATTTAATTGTATGTAGCCTTCATTTAATTTTAATTAGCCTTCATTTAATTGTATGTAGCCTTCACTTAATAATTTGTAGCTTTCACTTAATTATATGTAGCCTTTATTTAATTGTATGAAGCCTTTATTTAATTGTAAGTAGCTTTTATGTAATTGTATGTGGCATTTATTTAATTGTGTGTGGCCTTTATTTAATTGTATGTGGCCTTTATTTAATTGTAGGTGGCCTTTATTTTATTGTATGAAGACTTTATTAAATTGTTTGTGGCCTTTATTTAATTGTATGTAGCCTTTATATAATTGTATGTAGCCATTATTTAATTGTATGTAGCCTTTATTTAATTGTATGTAGTCTTTATCTAATTGTATTTAGCCTTAATTTAATTGTATGTAGCCTTTATTTAATTGTATGTAGACTTCATTTATTTGATGTAGCCTTCATTTAATTGTATGTAGCCTTCATTTAATTGTATGTAACCTTCATTTAATGTTATGTGGCATTTATTTAATTGTAAGTGTCCTTTATATAATTGTATGTAGCCTTTATTTAATTGTATGTAGCCTTTATTTAATTGTATGTAGCCTTTATTTAATTGTATGTAGCCTTTATTTAATTGTATGTAGCCTTTATTTAATTGTATGTAGCCTTTATTTAATTGTATGTAGCCTTTATTTAATTGTATGTAGCCTTTATTTAATTGTATGTAGCCTTTATTTAATTGTATGTAGCCTTTATTTAATTGTATGTAGCCTTTATTTAATTGTATGTAGCCTTTATTTAATTGTATGTAGCCTTTATTTAATTGTATGTAGCCTTTATTTAATTGTATGTAGCCTTTATTTAATTGTATGTAGCCTTTATTTAATTGTATGTAGCCTTTATTTAATTGTATGTAGCCTTTATTTAATTGTATGTAGCCTTTATTTAATTGTATGTAGCCTTTATTTAATTGTATGTAGCCTTTATTTAATTGTATGTAGCCTTTATTTAATTGTATGTAGCCTTTATTTAATTGTATGTAGCCTTTATTTAATTGTATGTAGCCTTTATTTAATTGTATGTAGCCTTTATTTAATTGTATGTAGCCTTTATTTAATTGTATGTAGCCTTTATTTAATTGTATGTAGCCTTTATTTAATTGTATGTAGCCTTTATTTAATTGTATGTAGCCTTTATTTAATTGTATGTAGCCTTTATTTAATTGTATGTAGCCTTTATTTAATTGTATGTAGCCTTTATTTAATTGTATGTAGCCTTTATTTAATTGTATGTAGCCTTTATTTAATTGTATGTAGCCTTTATTTAATTGTATGTAGCCTTTATTTAATTGTATGTAGCCTTTATTTAATTGTATGTAGCCTTTATTTAATTGTATGTAGCCTTTATTTAATTGTATGTAGCCTTTATTTAATTGTATGTAGCCTTTATTTAATTGTATGTAGCCTTTATTTAATTGTATGTAGCCTTTATTTAATTGTATGTAGCCTTCATTTAATTGTATGTAGCCTTCATTTAATTGTATGTAGCCTTCATTTAATTGTATGTAGCCTTCATTTAATTGTATGTAACCTTCATTTAATGTTATGTGGCATTTATTTAATTGTAAGTGTCCTTTATATAATTGTATGTAGCCTTTATTTAATTGTATGTAGCTTTTATGTAATTGTATGTAGCCTTTATTTAATTGTATGTAGCTTTTATGTAATTGTATGTAGCCTTTATCTAATTGTATTTAGCCTTAATTTAATTGTATGTAGCCTTTATTAAATTGTATGTAGCCTTCAATTAATTGTAAGTAGCCATCATTTAATTGTATTTAGCCTTTATTTAATTGTATGTGACCTGTATTTAATTGTAGGTGGCCTTTACTTAATTGTTTATAGCCTTTATTTATGTGTATGTAGCCTTTATTTAATTGTTTGTAGCCTTTATTTAATTGTATTTAGCCTTTATTTAAGAGTATGTAGTCCTTATCTAATTGAATGTAGCCTTTATTAAATTGTATGTAGCCTTCAATTAATTGTAAATAGCCTTCAAATAATTGTATGTAGCCTTCATTAAATTGTATGTAGCCTTCATTTAATTTATGTAGCCTTCATTTAATTGTATGTAGCCTTCATTTAAATGTATGTAACCTTCTTTTAATTGTATGTATCGTTAAATTAAGTGTAATTAGCCTTTATTAAATTGTATGTAGGTTTTAATTAATTGTAAGTAGCCTTCATTTAATTGTATGTAGCCTTCATTTCATTGTATGTAGCCTTCATTTAATTGTATGTAGCCTTCATTTAATTGTATGTAGCCTTTATTTACATGTATGTAGCATTTATTTAATTGTATGTAGCCATTATTTAATTGTATGTAGCCTTTATTTAATTGTATGTAGCCTTCATTTATATGTATGTAGCCTTCATTTAATGGTATGTAGCACTAATTTAAGTGTATGTAGCCTTCATTAAATTGTATGTAGCCTTTATTTAATTGTATGTAGCCTTTATTTAATTGTATGTAGCCTTTATTTAATTGTATGTAGCCTTTATTTAATTGTATGTAGCCTTTATTTAATTGTATGTAGCCTTTATTTAATTGTATGTAGCCTTTATTTAATTGTATGTAGCCTTTATTTAATTGTATGTAGCCTTTATTTAATTGTATGTAGCCTTTATTTAATTGTATGTAGCCTTTATTTAATTGTATGTAGCCTTTATTTAATTGTATGTAGCCTTTATTTAATTGTATGTAGCCTTTATTTAATTGTATGTAGCCTTTATTTAATTGTATGTAGCCTTTATTTAATTGTATGTAGCCTTTATTTAATTGTATGTAGCCTTTATTTAATTGTATGTAGCCTTTATTTAATTGTATGTAGCCTTTATTTAATTGTATGTAGCCTTTATTTAATTGTATGTAGCCTTTATTTAATTGTATGTAGCCTTTATTTAATTGTATGTAGCCTTTATTTAATTGTATGTAGCCTTTATTTAATTGTATGTAGCCTTTATTTAATTGTATGTAGCCTTTATTTAATTGTATGTAGCCTTTATTTAATTGTATGTAGCCTTTATTTAATTGTATGTAGCCTTTATTTAATTGTATGTAGCCTTTATTTAATTGTATGTAGCCTTTATTTAATTGTATGTAGCCTTTATTTAATTGTATGTAGCCTTTATTTAATTGTATGTAGCCTTTATTTAATTGTATGTAGCCTTTATTTAATTGTATGTAGCCTTTATTTAATTGTATGTAGCCTTTATTTAATTGTATGTAGCCTTTATTTAATTGTATGTAGCCTTTATTTAATTGTATGTAGCCTTTATTTAATTGTATGTAGCCTTTATTTAATTGTATGTAGCCTTTATTTAATTGTATGTAGCCTTTATTTAATTGTATGTAGCCTTTATTTAATTGTATGTAGCCTTTATTTAATTGTATGTAGCCTTTATTTAATTGTATGTAGCCTTTATTTAATTGTATGTAGCCTTTATTTAATTGTATGTAGCCTTTATTTAATTGTATGTAGCCTTTATTTAATTGTATGTAGCCTTTATTTAATTGTATGTAGCCTTTATTTAATTGTATGTAGCCTTTATTTAATTGTATGTAGCCTTTATTTAATTGTATGTAGCCTTGATTTAATTGTATGTTGCCTTCATTTAATTGTAAGTGGCCTTCATTTAATTGTATGTGGCATTTATTTAATTGTATGTGGGCTTTATTTAATTGTATGTGGCCTTTATTTAATTGTATGTGGTCTTTATTTAATTGTAGGTGGCCTTTATTTAATTGTATGTAGCCTTTATTTAATTGTTTGTAGCCTTTATTTAATTGTATGAAGCATTTATTTAATTGTTTGTAGTCTTTATCTAATTGTATGTAGCATTAATTTAAGTGTATGTAGCCTTTATTTAATTGTTTGTAGCCTTCATTTAATTGTATGCAGCCTTTATTTTATAATATGTAGCCTTTATTTAATTGTTTGTAGCCTTCATTTAATTGTATGTAGCCTTAATTTAATTGTATGTAGTCTTTATTAATTTATATGTAGCCTTTATTTAATTGTATGTAGCCTACATTTAATTGTATGTAGCCTTTATTTAATTGTTTGTAGCCTTTATTAAATTGTATGTAACCTTTATTTACTTGTATGTAGCCTTCATTTTATGCATGTAGCCTTCATTTAATAGTATTTAGCCTTCAGTTAATTGTAAGTAGCATTCATTTAATTGTATGTAGCATTTATTTATTTGTATGTAGCCTTCATTT
>CAXITT010001701.1:30346-40700 GCA_964033795.1 Lymnaea stagnalis
AATTGTATGTAGCCTTTATTTCATTGTATGTATCCTTCATTTAATTGTATGTAGCCTTCATTTAAATGTATGTAGCCTTCATTTAATTGTATGTAGCCTTTATTTAATTGTATAGAGCCTTTATTTAATTGTATGTATTCTTTATTTAATTGTATGTAGCCTTCATTTTATTGTATGTAGCCTTCATTTAATTGTATGGGGCCTTCATTTAATTGTATGTGGCCTTTATTTTATTGTATGTTGACTTGAGTTAATTGTATGTCGCATTCATTTAATTGTATGTCGCCTTTATTTAATTGTATGCAGCCTTCATTTAATTGTATGTAGCCTCCATTTAATTGTATGTAGCCCTCATTTAATTGTATGTAGCCTTCTTTTAATTGTATGTAGCCTTCATTTAATTGTCTGTAGCCTTCATTTATATGTAGGTAGCCTTCATTTAATTGTATGTAACCTTTATTTGATTATATGTAGCCTTTATTTATTTGTATGTAGCCTTTATTTAATTGTATGTAGCCTTCATTTTATTGTATGTAGCCTTCATTTAATTGTATGGGGCCTTCATTTAATTGTATGTGGCCTTTATTTTATTGTATGTTGACTTGAGTTAATTGTATGTCGCATTCATTTAATTGTATGTCGCCTTTATTTAATTGTATGCAGCCTTCATTTAATTGTATGTAGCCTCCATTTAATTGTATGTAGCCCTCATTTAATTGTATGTAGCCTTCTTTTAATTGTATGTAGCCTTCATTTAATTGTCTGTAGTCTTCATTTATATGTATGTAGCCTTCATTTAATTGTATGTAACCTTTATTTAATTGTATGTAGCCTTTATTTAAGTGTATATATTCTTTATTTAATGGTATGTGGTCTTTATTTGATTGTATGTAGCCTTTATTTATTTGTATGTAGCCTGTATTTAATTGTATGTAGCCTTCATTAAATTGTATGTAGCCTTCATTTAATTGTATGTAACCTTTATTTAATTGTATGTAGCCTTTATTTAATTTATATATTCTTCATTTAATTGTATGTGGCCTTTGTTTTATTGTATGTAGCCTTTATTTAATTGTATGCCGCCTTAATTTCATTGTATGTAGCCTTTATTTAATTGTATGTAGCCTTCATTTAATTTTATGTAGCCTTTATTTACATGTATGTAGCATTTTTTTAATTGTATGTAGCCTTCATTTAATTGTATGTAGCCTTCATTTAATTGCATGTAGCCTTCATTTATATGTATGTAGCCTTCATTTAATGGTATGTAGCACTAATTTAAGTGTATGTAGCCTTCATTAAATTGTATGTAGCCTTCATTTAATTGTATGTAGCCTTCATTTAATTGTATGTAGCCTTCATTTAATTGTATGTGGCCTTAATTTCATTGTATGTGGCCTTATTTTATTGTATGTAGGCTTTACTTAATTGTATGTAGCCTTCCTTTAATTGTATATCGCCTTCATTTAATTGTATGTTGACTTGAGTTAATTGTATTTCGCATTCATTTGATTGTATGTCGCCCTTATTTAATTGTATGTAGCCTTCATTTAATTGTATGTCGCCTTCATTTAAATGTATGTCGCATTCATTTAATTGTATGTCGCCTTTATTTAATTGTATGAAGCCTTCATTTAATTGTATATAGCCTTCATTTAATTGTATGTAGCCTTCATTTAATTGTATGTAGCCTTAATTTAATTGTATGTAGACTTCATTTAATTGTATGTAGCCTTCATTTAATTATATGTGGCCTTCTTTTAATTGTATGTAGCCTTCTTTTAATTTTATGTAGCCTTCATTTAATTGTCTGTAGCCTTCATTTAATTGTATGTAGCCTTCATTTAATTGTATGTAACCTTTATTTAATTGTATGTAGCCTTTATTTAATTTATATATTCTTCATTTAATTGTATGTGGCCTTTGTTTTATTGTATGTAGCCTTTATTTAATTGTAGGTTGCCTTTATTTAATTGTAGGTGGTCTTTATTTAAGTGTATGTGGCATTTATTTAATTGTATGTGCCCTTTATGTAATTGTATGTAGCCTTTATGTAATTGTATGTAACCTATATTTAATTGTATGTAGCCTTTATTTAATTGTATGTAGCTTTTATTTAATTGTATTTAGCCTTTTTTAATGTATCTAGCCTTAATTTAATTGTTTGTAGCCTTCATTTAATTGTATGCAGCCTTTATTTGATTGTATGTAGCCTTTATTTAATTGTATGTAGCCTTTTTTAATGTTTGTAGCCTTAATTTAATTGTTTGTAGCCTTCATTTAATTGTATGTAGCCTTTATTTAATTGTATGCCGCCTTTATTTAATTGTATGTAGCCTTCATTTAATTGTATGTCGCCTTCATTTAATTGTATGTAGCCTTCATTTAATTGTATGTATCCTTCATTTAATTGTATGTAGCCTTCGGTTAATTGTATGTAACCTTCATTTAATTGTATGTAGCCTTTATTTAATTGTATGTAGCCTTTATTTAATTGTATGTAGCTTTTATTTAATTGAATGTAGTCTTTATTTAATTGTATGTAGCCTTTATTAAATATATATAGCCTTCATTTAATTGTATATAGCCTTCATTTAATTTTATAAAGCCTTCATTTAATTGTATGTAGCCTTCATTTAATTGTATTTAGCCTTTATTTCATTGTATGTATCCTTCATTTAATTGTATGTAGCCTTCATTTAAATGTATGTAGCCTTCATTTAATTGTATGTAGCCTTTATTTAATTGTATAGAGCCTTTATTTAATTGTATGTATAGCCTTTATTTCATTGTATGTATCCTTCATTTAATTGTATGTAGCCTTCATTTAAATGTATGTAGCCTTCATTTAATTGTATGTAGCCTTTATTTAATTGTATAGAGCCTTTATTTAATTGTATGTATTCTTTATTTAATTGTATGTAGCCTTCATTTTATTGTATGTAGCCTTCATTTAATTGTATGGGGCCTTCATTTAATTGTATGTGGCCTTTATTTTATTGTATGTTGACTTGAGTTAATTGTATGTCGCATTCATTTAATTGTATGTCGCCTTTATTTAATTGTATGCAGCCTTCATTTAATTGTATGTAGCCTCCATTTAATTGTATGTAGCCCTCATTTAATTGTATGTAGCCTTCTTTTAATTGTATGTAGCCTTCATTTAATTGTCTGTAGCCTTCATTTATATGTAGGTAGCCTTCATTTAATTGTATGTAACCTTTATTTGATTATATGTAGCCTTTATTTATTTGTATGTAGCCTTTATTTAATTGTATGTAGCCTTCATTTTATTGTATGTAGCCTTCATTTAATTGTATGGGGCCTTCATTTAATTGTATGTGGCCTTTATTTTATTGTATGTTGACTTGAGTTAATTGTATGTCGCATTCATTTAATTGTATGTCGCCTTTATTTAATTGTATGCAGCCTTCATTTAATTGTATGTAGCCTCCATTTAATTGTATGTAGTCCTCATTTAATTGTATGTAGCCTTCTTTTAATTGTATGTAGCCTTCATTTAATTGTCTGTAGCCTTCATTTATATGTATGTAGCCTTCATTTAATTGTATGTAACCTTTATTTAATTATATGTAGCCTTTATTTAAGTGTATATATTCTTTATTTAATTGTATGTGGTCTTTATTTGATTGTATGTAGCCTTTTTTTATTTGTATGTAGCCTGTATTTAATTGTATGTAGCCTTCATTAAATTGTATGTAGCCTTCAATTAATTGTAAGTAGCCATCATTTAATTGTTTTTAGCCTTTATTTAATTGTATGTGACCTGTATTTAATTGTAGGTGGCCTTTACTTAATTGTTTATAGCCTTTATTTATGTGTATGTAGCCTTTATTTAATTGTATGTAGCCTTTATTTAAATGTATTTATCCTTTTTTTAATTGTATGTAGTCTTTATCTAATTGAATGTAGCCTTTATTAAATTGTATGTAGCCTTCAATTAATTGTAAATAGCCTTTAAATAATTGTATGTAGCCTTCATTAAATTGTATGTAGCCTTCATTTAATTGTATGTAGCCTTCATTTAAATGTATGTAACCTTCTTTTAATTGTATGTATCGTTAAATTAAGTGTATGTAGCCTTTATTAAATTGTATGTAGGTTTTAATTAATTGTAAGTAGCCTTCATTTAATTGTATGTAGCCTTCATTTCATTGTATATAGCTTTCATTTAATTGTATGTAGCCTTCATTTAATTGTATGTAGCCTTTATTTACATGTATGTAGCATTTATTTAATTGTATGTAGCCTTCATTTAATTGTATGTAGCCTTCATTTAATTGCATGTAGCCTTCATTTATATGTATGTAGCCTTCATTTAATGGTATGTAGCACTAATATAAGTGTATGTAGCCTTCATTAAATTGTATGTAGCCTTCATTGAATTGTATGTAGCCTTCATTTAATTGTATGTAGCCTTCATTTAATTGTATGTGGCCTTCATGTCATTGTATGTGGCCTTATTTTATTGTATGTAGGCTTTATTTAATTGTATAAAGCCTTCCTTTAATTGTATATCGCCTTCATTTAATTTTATGTTGACTTGAGTTAATTGTATGTCGCATTCATTTGATTGTATGTCGCCCTTATTTAATTGTATGTAGCCTTCATTTAATTGTATGTCGCCTTCATTTAAATGTATGTCGCATTCATTTAATTGTATGTCGCCTTTATTTAATTGTATGTAGCCTTCATTTAATTGTATATAGCCTTCATTTAATTGTATTTATCCTTCATTTAATTGTATGTAGCCTTAATTTAATTGTATGTAGACTTCATTTAATTGTATGTAGCCTTCATTTAATTATATGTGGCCTTCTTTTAATTGTATGTAGCCTTCTTTTAATTTTATGTAGCCTTCATTTAATTGTCTGTAGCCTTCATTTAATTGTATGTAGCCTTCATTTAATTGTATGTAACCTTTATTTAATTGTATGTAGCCTTTATTTAATTGTATGTAGCTTTTATTTAATTGTATTTAGCCTTTTTTAATGTATCTAGCCTTAATTTAATTGTTTGTAGCCTTCATTTAATTGTATGCAGCCTTTATTTGATTGTATGTAGCCTTTATTTAATTGTATGTAGCCTTTTTTAATGTATGTAGCCTTAATTTAATTGTTTGTAGCCTTCATTTAATTGTATGTAGCCTTTATTTGATTGTATGCAGCCTTTATTTAATTGTATGCCGCCTTTATTTAATTGTATGTAGCCTTCATTTAATTGTATGTCGACTTCATTTAATTGTATGTAGCCTTCATTTAATTGTATGTATCCTTCATTTAATAATATGTAGCCTTCGGTTAATTGTATGTAACCTTCATTTAATTGTATGTAGCCTTCATTTAATTGTATGTAGCCTTCACTTAATTGTTTGTAGCCTTCACTTAATTGTATGTAGCCTTTATTTAATTGTATGTAGCCTTTATTTAATATGTGTAGCCTTTATTTAATTTATGTACCTTTATTTAACTGTATGTAGTCTTTATTTAATTGTATGTAACCTTCAATTACTTGTAAAAAGCCTTATTTTACTTGTATGTAGCCTTCATTTAATTGTATGTAGCCTTCATTTTATTGTATGTAGCCTTCATTCAATTGTATGTAAACTTCATTTAATTGTATGTAGCCTTAATTTAAGTGTATGTACCCTTTATTAAATTGTATGTAGCCTTCAATTTATTGTAAGTAGCCTTCATTTGATTGTATGTAGCCTTCATTTAATTGTATGTAGTCATTATTTAATTGTATGTATCCTTTAATTAATGTGTGTAGCCTTTATTTAATTGTATATAGCCTTTATTTAAATGTATGTAGTCTTCATTTAATTGTATGTAGCATTTAGTTAATGGTATGTAGCCTTTATTAAATTGTATGTAGCCTTTATTTACTTGTATGTAGCCTTCAGTTAATTGTAAGTAGCATTCATTTAATTGTATGTAGCATTTATTTAATTGTATGTTGCATTCATTTAATTGTATGTAGCCTTCATTTAATTGTATGTAACCTTTATTTAATTGTATGTAGCCTACATTTAATTGTATTTAGCTTTCATTTAATTGTATCTAGCCTTCACTTAATTGTTTGCAGCGTTCACTTAATTGTATATTATTGTATGTGTCCTTCATTTAATTGTATGTAGCCTTTATTAAATTGTATGTAGCCTTCAATTAATTGTAAATAGCCTTCATTTAATTGTATGTGGCCTTTGTTTTATTGTATGTAGCCTTTATTTAATTGTATGCCGCCTTTATTTAATTGTATGTGGCCTTTATTTAATTGTAGGTGGCCTTTATGTAATTGTATGTAGCCTTTATGTAATTGTATGTAACCTATATTTAATTGTATGTAGCCTTTATTTAATTGTATGTAGCCTTTATTTAATTGTATTTAGCCTTTTTTTAATGTATCTAGCCTTAATTTAATTGTTTGTAGCCTTAATTTAATTGTATGCAGTCTTTATTTGATTATATGTAGCCTTTATTTAATTGTATGTAGCCTTTTTTAATGTATGTAGCCTTAATTTAATTGTTTGTAGCCTTCATTCAATTGTATGTAGCCTGTATTTGATTGTATGCAGCCTTTATTTAATTGTATGCCGCCTTTATTTAATTGTATGTAGCCTTCATTTAATTGTATGTCGCCTTCATTTAATTGTATGTAGCCTTCATTTATTTGTATGTATCCTTCATTTAATTGTATGTAGCCTTCACTTAATTGTTTTTAGCCTTTATTTAATTGTATGTAGCCTTTATTTAATTGTACGTAGCCTTTATTTAATTGTATGTAGCTTTTATTTAATTGTATGTAGTCTTTATTTAATTGTATGTAGCCTTTATTTAATCTATGTAGCCTTCATTTAATTGTTTGTAGCCCTCATTTAATTGTATATAGCCTTCATTTAATTGTATGTAGTTTTATTTAATTGTTTGTAGCCTTCATTTAAGTGTATGTAGCCTTCTTTTAATTGTATGTAGCCTCTTTTAATTGTATGTAGCCTTTATTTTATTGTATGTAGCCTTTATTTATTTGTATGTAGCCCTTATTTTATTTAACGTAGCCTTTATATCATTGTATGTAGCCTTTTTTAATTGTATCTAGCCTTTATTTAATTGTATGAAGCCTTTTTTTAATTATATGTAGCCTTTATTTAATTGTATGTAGCCTTTATTTAATATGTGTAGCCTTTATTTAATTTTATGTAGCTTTATTTAATTGTATGTAGTCTTTATTCAATTGTATGTAGCCTTAATTTAAGTGTATGTAGCCTTTATTAATGTGTATGTAGCCTTCATTTAATTGTATGTAACCTTTATTTAATTGTATGCAGCCTTCATTAAATTGTATTTTGCCTTCAGTTAATTGTATCTAGCCTTCACTTAATTGTTTGTAGATTTCACTTAATTGTATGTAGCCTTTATTTAAGTGTATGTAGCTTTTATTTAATTGTATGTAGCTTTTATTTAATTGTATTTAGCCTTTACATAATTGTGTGTAGCCTTTATTAAAATCTATGTAGCCTTTATTTAATTGTATGTAGCCGTCATTTAATTGTATGTTGCCTTCATTTAATTGTATGTGTCCTTCATTTAATTGTATGTAGCCTTTATTAAATTGTATGTAGCCTTCAATTAATTTTAAATACCCTTCATTTAATTGTATGTGGCCTTTGTTTTATTGTATGTAGCCTTTATTTAATTGTATGCCGCCTTTATTTAAATGTATGTGGCCTTTTTTTAATTGTAGGTGGCCTTTATTTAATTGTAGGTGGTCTTTATTTAATTGTATGTAACCTATATTTAATTGTATTTAGCCTTTTTTAATATATCTAGCCTTAGTTTAATTGTTTGTAGCCTTCATTAAATTGTATGCAGCCTTTATTTGATTGTATCTAGCCTTTATTTAATTGTATGTAGCCTTTTTTAATGTATATAGCCTTAATTTAATTGTTTGTAGCCTTCATTTTATTGTATGTAGCCTTTTTTTGATTGTATGCAGCCTTTATTTAATTGTATGCCACATTTATTTAATTGTACGTAGCCTTCATTTAATTGTATGTCGCCTTCATTTAATTGTATGTATACTGCATTTAATTTGTATGTAGACTTCGGTTAATTGTATGTAACCTTCATTTAATTGTATGTAGCCTTCATTTAATTGTATTTAGCCTTCATTAAATTGTATGTAGCCTTCACTTAAATGTTTGTAGCCTTTACTTAATTGTATGTAGCCTTTATTTAATTGTATGTAGCCTTTATTTAATTGTCTGTAGCTTTTATTTAATTGTATGTAGTTTTTTTTTAAATTGTATGTAGCCTTTATTTAATCTATGTAGCCTTCATTTAATTGTTTGTAGCCTTCATTTAATTGTATAAAGCCTTCATTTAATTGTATTAACATACAATTAAATGAAGGATACATACAATTAAATGAAGGCTACATACAATTAAATGAAGGCAACATACAATTAAATGAAGGCTACATACAATTAAATAAAGGCGGCATACAATTAAATAAAGGCTACATACAATCAAATAAAGGCTACATACAATTAAATGAAGGCTACAAACAATTAAATTAAGGCTACATACATTAAAAAAGGCCACATTCAATTAAATAAAGGCTACATACAATCAAATAAAGGCTGCATACAATTAAATGAAGGCTACAAACAATTAAATTAAGGCTGGATACATTAAAGAAAGGCTAAATACAATTAAATGAGGGCTACATACAATTAAATGAAGGCGACATACAATCATATAAAAGCCACATACAATTAAATAAAGAATACATAAAATTAAATAAAGGATACATACAATTAAATAAAGGTTACATACAATTAAATGAAGGCTACATACAATTAAATGAAGACTAAATACAATTCAATGAAGGCTACATACAATTAAGTAAAGGTTACATACAAATTAAATGAAGGCTACACACAATTTAATCAAGGCTACATAAACTTAAATTAAGTCAACATACAATTAAATAAAGGCTACATACAAGTAAAAAAGCGACATACAATTAAATAAATGCCACCTACAATTAAATAAAGGCCACCTACAATTAAAAAGGGCCACATACAATTAAATAAAGGCTACATACAATTAAATAAAGGTTACATACAATTAAAAAAAGACGCCATACAATTAAATAAAGGCTACATACAATTAAATGAAGGCTACATACAATTAAATGAAGGCTACATACAGTTAAATTAAGGCTACATACAGTTAAATGAAGGCTTCATACAATTAATGAAGGAAAATACAATTGAATCAAGGTTACATACAATTTAATAAAGGCTACGTACAACTTATTGAATGCTCCATACAATTAAATAAAGTCTACATACAATTAAATAAAGGCTACATACAATTAAATGAAGGCTACATACAATTAAATAAAGGCTACATACAATTAAATAAAGAATACATGCACTAAAATAAAGGCTCAATACAATTAAATAAAGGCTAAATATAATTAAATACAGGCCCCATACACATAAATAAAAGCTACATACAATTAAATGAAGGCTACATACAATTAAATAAAAGCTACATACAATTAAATAAAGATTGAATACAATTAAATATAGGCTACATACAATTAAATGAAGGCTACATACAATTAAATGAAGGCTACATACAATGAAATGAAGGCTACATACAATTAAATAAAGATTGAATACAATTAAATATAGGCTACATACAATTAAATGAAGGCTACATACAATTAAATGAAGGCTACATACAATGAAATGAAGGCTACATACAATTAAATAAAGGCTACATACAATTAAACAAAGGCTACATACAATTTAATAATGGCTACATACAATTAAAAAAGGCTACATAGATTAAATAAAGGCTATTTATATTTAAATGAAGTCTACATACATTAAAATGAAGGCTACATACAATGAAGTGAAGGTAAAATACAATTAAATGAAGGCTAAATAGAATTAAATGAAGGCTACATACAATTAAATGAAGGCTACATACAATTAAATGAACGCGATTTACAATTAAATGAAGGCGGCATATTATTAAATGAAGGTTAAATACAATTAAATGAAGGCTACATACAATTAAATGAAGGCATCATACAATTAAATGAAGGCTACATACAATTAAATGAATACTACATGCAATTAAATCAAGGCTACATACATTTAAATAAAGGTTACATACAATTAAATGAAGGCTACATACAATTGAATGAAGGCTACATACAATTAAATGAAAGCTACATACAACTAAATGAAGGCTACATAAAATGAAATAAGGGCAAAATAAAATTAAATGAAGGCTACATACAATTAAATGAA
>CAXITT010001702.1:0-22993 GCA_964033795.1 Lymnaea stagnalis
AACCTTCATTTAATTGTATGTAGTCTTTATTTAATTGTATTTAGCCTTCATTTAATTGTATCTAGCCTTAACTTAATTGTTTGTAGCCTTCACTTAATTGTATGTAGCCTTTATTTAATGGTATGTATCCTTTATTTAATTGTATGAGGCTTTTATTTAATTGTATGTAGTCTTTATTTAATTGTATGTAGCCTTTATTTAATATATTTGGCCTTAATGTAATTGTATGTAGCCTTTATTAAATTGTATGTAGCCTTTATTTAATTGTATGTAGCCTACATTTTATTGCATGTTGCCTTCATTTAATTATATGTAGCTATATTTAATTGTATGTAAACTTTATTTAATTGTATGTACCTTTTACTTAATTGTATGTAGCCTTTATTAAATTGTATGTAGCCTTTATTTAATTGTATGTAGCCTTCATTTTATTGTATTTAGCCTTCATTTAATTGTATGTAGCCTTCATTAAATTGTATGTAAGATTCATTTAATTTAAATGTAGCCTTCATTTAATTGTATTTAGCCTTCATTTAATTGTATGTAGCCTTCATTTAATAGTATATCGCCTTCATTTAATTGTATATCGCCTTCATTTAATTGTATGTCGCATTCATTTAATTGTATGTCGCCTTTATTTAATTGTATGTAGCCTTCATTTAATTGTATGTAGCATTCATTTAATTGTACGTAGCCTTCATTAAATTGTATGTAGCGTTCATTTAATTGTATGTAGTCTTCAATTAATTGTATGTAGCCTTCATTTAGTTGTATGTAGCCTTCATTTATTTGTATGTAGCCTTCATTTAATTGTATGTTGCATTCATTTAATTGTATGTAGCCTCATATTTATTGCATGTATCCTTCATTTAATTGTATGTAGCCTTCATTTAATTGCTTGTCACCTTTATTTAATTGTATGTAACCTTTATATAATTGTATAGAGCCTTTATTTAAATGTTTGTAGCCTTTATTTATTTGTATGTAGCCTTTAAATAAATGTAAGAAACCTTTATTTAATTGTATGTAGCCTTCATTTAATTGTATATAGCCTTTATTTAATTGTATGTAGCCTTCATTTAAATGTATGTAGCCTTCATTTAATTGTATTTAGCCTTCATTTAATTGTATGTAACCTTCATTTTATGGTATGTAGCCTTCATTTAATTGAATGTAGCATTCATTTAATTGTATGTAGCATTCATTTAATTGTATGTAGCCTTCATTTAATTGTATGTAGCATTCATTTAATTGTATGTAGCATTTATTTACTTTAATGTAGCCTTCATTTAAATTGTATGTAGCCTTCATTTAATAGTATATCGTCTTCATTTAATTGTATGTCGCCTTCATTTAATTGTATGTCTCATTCATTTAATTGTATGTCACCTTTATTTAATTTTATGTAGCCTTCATTTAAATGTATATAGCCTTCATTTAATTGTATGTAGCCTTCATTTAATTGTATGTAGCCTTCATTTAATTGTATGTAGCCTTCATTTAATTGTATGTAGCTTTCATTTAATTTTATGTAGCCTTCATTTAATTGTATTTAGCCTTCATTTAATTGTATGTAGCCTTCATTTAATTGTATGTAGCCTTAAGTTTATTGTATGTATCCTTCATTTAATTGTATGTAGACTTCATTTAATTATATGTAGCCTTCATTTAATTGTATGTAGCCTTTTCATAATTGTATCGAGCCTTTATTTAAATGTTTGTAGTCTTTTTTATTTGTATGTAGCCTTTAATTAAATGTAAGTAACCTTTATTTAATTGTATGTAGCCTTAATTTAATTGTATGTAGCCTTTATTTAATTGTATGTAGCCTTCATTTAATTGTATGTAGCCTTCATTTAATTGTATGTAGCCTTCATTTAATTGTATGTAACCTTCATTGTATGGTATGTAGCCTTCATTTAATTGTATGTAGCATTCATTTAATTGTATGTAGCATTCATTTAATTGTATGTAGCCTTTATTTAATTGTATGTAGCCTTCATTTAATAGTATGTCGCCTTCATTTAATTGTATGTAGCCTTCATTTAATTGTATGTAGCGTTCTTTTTATTGTATCTAGCCTTCACTTAATTGTTTGTAGCCTTCAATTAATTGTATGTAGCCTTTATTTAATTGTATGTAGCATTTATTAAATTGTATGTAGCTTTTATTTAATTGTATGTAGCCTTTATTTAATTGTATGTTGCCTTTATTAAATTGTATGTAGCCTTTATTTAATTGTATGTAGCCTTTATTTAATTGTATGTTGCCTTTATTAAATTGTATGTAGCCTTTATTTAATTGTATGTAGCCTTCATGTAATTGTATGTAGCATTCATTTAATTGTATGTAGCCTTCATTTCATTGCATGTTGCCTTCATTTAATTATATGTAGCTATATTTAATTGTATGTAAACTTTATTTAATTGTATGTAGCTTTTATTTAATTGTATGTAGCCTTTATTTAATTGTATGTAGCCTTTATTTAAGTGTATTTAGCCTTCATTTAATTGTCTGTAGCCTTCATTTAATTCTATGTAACCTTCATTATATTGTATGAAGCCTTCATTTAATTGTATGTAACCTTCAATTAATTGTATGTAGCCTTAATTTAAGTATATGTAGCCTTTATTAAATTGTATGTAGCCTTCAATTAATGGTAAGTAGCTTTCATTTAATTGTATGTAGCCTTCATTTAATTGTAAGTAGCCTTCATTTAATTGTATGTAGCCTTTATTTAATTGTATGTAGTCTTTATTTAATGTGTGTAGCCTTTATTATAATTGTATTTAGCCTTTATTTAATTGTATATAGTCTTTATTTAATTGTATGTAGCCTTAATTTAAGTGTATGTAAACTTCATTTAATTATATGTAGCATATATTTAATTGTATGTAGCCTTCATTTAATTGTATGTAGCCTTCATTTAATTGTATGTAGCCTTCATTTAATTGTATGTAGCCTTCATTTAATTGTATGTAGCCTTCATTTAATTGTATGTAGCCTTCATTTAATTGTATGTAGCCTTCATTTAATTGTATGTAGCCTTCATTTAATTGTATGTAGCCTTCATTTAATTGTATGTAGCCTTCATTTAATTGTATGGAGCCTTCATTTAATTGTATAAAGCCTCTATTTAATTGTATGAGGCCTTTATTTAATTGTATGTAGTCTTCATTGAATTGTATGTATCCTTTATTTAATTTTATGTAGCCTTCATTTAATTGTATGTAGCATTCATTTAATTGTATGTAGCATATATTTAATTGTATGTAGCCTTCTTTTATATGTATGTAGCCTTCATTTACTTGTATGTCTCCTTCATGTAATTGTATGTAGCATTCATTTAATTGTATGTCGCCTTTATTTAATTTTATGTAGACTTCATTTAAATGTATGTAGCCTTTTTTAATTATATGTAGCCTTTATTTAATTGTATGTAGCCTTCATTTAATTGTATGTAGCCTCCATTGTATTGTATGTATCCTTCATTTAATTGTATGTAGCCTTCATTTAATTGTAAGTAGCATTCATTTAATTGTATGTAGCATTCATTTAATTGTATGTAGCATTCATTTAATTGTATGTAGCATTCATTTAATTGTATGTAGCCTTTATTTAATTGTATGTAGACTTCATTTAATTGTATGTCGCATTCATTTAATTGTGTGTCGCCTTTATTTAATTGTGTGTAGCCTTCATTTAATTGTATGTAGCCTTCATTTAATTGTTTGTATCCTTCATTTAATAGTATGAAGCCTTCATTTAATTGTATGTAGCCTTCATTTAATTGTAAGTAGCCTTAATTTTATTGTATGTGTCATTCATTTAATTGTATGTAGCCTTCATTTAAATGTATGTAGCCTTTATTTAATTGTATGTAGCCTTTATTTAATTGTATAGAGCATTTATTTAAATGTATGTATACTTTATTTATTTGTATGCAGCCTTTATTTCATTGTATGTAGCCTACATTTAATTGCATGTATCCTTTATTTAATTGTATGCAGCCTTCATTTAATTGTATGTAGCCTTTATTTAATTGAAAATAGCCTTCATTTAATTGTGTGTAGCCTTCATTTAATTGTATGTAGCCTTCATTTAATTGTATGTAGCATTTATTTAATTGTATGTTGCCTTTATTTCATTGTATGTAGCCTACATTTAATTGCATGTAGCCTTTATTTAATTTTATGCAGCCTTCATTTAATTGTATGTAGCCTTTATTTAATTGAAAATAGCCTTCATTTAATTGTATGTAGCCTTCATTTAATTGTATGTAGCCTTCATTTAATTGTATGTAGCCTTTATTTAATTGTATGTTGCCTTTGTTTTATTGTATGTGGCCTTTATTTATTTGTATGTAGCCTTTATTTAATTGTATGTAGCCTTTATTTAATTGTATGTCGCCTTTATTTAATTGTATGCAGACTTTATTTAATTGTATGTAGCCATTATTTAATTGTATGTAGTCTACATTGAATTGTATGTAGCCTTTATTTAATTTTAAGCAGCCTTTATTTAATTATGTAGCCTTTATTTATTTTGTAACCTTCATTTAATTGTATGTAGCCTTCATTTAATTGTCTGTAGTTTCATTTAATTATTTGTAGCCTTAATTATATTGTATGTAGCCTTCATTTAATTGTATGTGGCCTTTATTTAATTCTTTGTAGCCTTCATTTAATCTTATGTTGCCTTCATTTAATTGTATGTAGACCTTCATTTAATTGTATGTAGCATTCATTTAATTGTATGTAGCATCCATTTAATTGTATGTAACATTATTTAATTTTATATAGTATTCATTTAATTGTATGTAGCCTTCATTTAATTGTATGTAGCCTTCATTTAATTGTATGTAGCCTTCATTAAATTGTATGTAGCCTTTATTTATTTGTATGTAGCTTTTATTTAATTGTATGTAGCCTTTATTTAATTGTATGTAGCCTTCATTTAATTGTATGTAGCCTTCATTTAATTATATGTAGCCCAAGGCTACATACAATTAAATGAAGGCTACATACAATTAAATGAAGGCTACATACAATTAAATGAAGGTTACATACAATTAAATAAAGGCTACATACAATTAAATGAACGCTACATACAATTAAATGAAGGCTACATACAATTAAATGAAGGCAACATGCAATAAAATGAAGGCTACATACAATTAAATAAAGGCTACATACAATTTAATAAATGCTACATACAATTAAATAAAGGCTACATACAATTAATTGAAGGCTACAAACAATTAAGTGAAGGATAGATACAATTAAATGAAGGCTAAATACAATTAAATGAAGGCTATATACAATAAAATGAAGGTTTTATACAATTAAATGAACGCTACATACAATTAAATAAAGGCTACATACAATTAAATGAAGGCGACATACTATTAAATGAAGGCGACATACAATTAAATGAAGGCTACATACAATTAAATGAATGCTTCATACAATTAAATGAATGCTACATACAATTAAATGAAGGCTACATACAATAAAATGAAGGTTACATACAATTAAATGAAGGCTACATACAATTAAATGAATGTTACATACAATTAAATAAAGGCTACATACAATTAAATGAACGCTACATACAATTAAATGAAGGCTACATACAATTAAATGAAGGCTACATGCAATAAAAGGAAGGCTACATACAATTAAATAAAGGCTACATACAATTTAATAAATGCTAAATACAATTAAATAAAGGCTACATACAATTAATTGAAGGCTACAAACAATTAAATGAAGGCTAGATACAATTAAATGAAGGCTAAATACAATTAACTAGAGGCTACATACAATAAAATGAAGGTTATATACAATTAAATAAACGCTATATACAATTAAATAAAGGCTACATACAATTAAATGAAGGCTACATACTATTAAATGAAGGCGACATACAATTAAAAGAAGGCTACATACAATTAAATGAATGCTTCATACAATTAAATGAATGCTACATACAATTAAATGAAGGCTACATACCATAAAATGAAGGTTACATACAATTAAATGAAGGCTACATACAATTAAATGAAGGCTACAGACTATTAAATGAAGGCTACATACATTTAAATGAAGGCTACACACAATTAAATAAAGGCGACATACAATTAAATGAATGCGACATACAATTAACTCAAGTATACATACAATTAAATGAAGGCGACATACAATTAAAGGAAGGCTACATACAATTAAATGAAGGGTACATTCAATTAAATGAAGGCTACATTCAATTAAATGAAGGCTACAGACAATTAAATGAAGGCTACATACAATTAAATGAAGGCTAAATACAATTAAATGAAGGCTACATACAATTAAATGAAGGATACATACAAATAAATGAAGGCTACATACAATTAAATAAAGGCGACATACACTTAAATAAATGCGACATACAAGTAATTCAAGTCAACAGACAATTAAATGAAGGCGACATACAATTAAATAAAGGTTACATACAATTAAATGAAGGCTACATACAATTAAATGAAGGCTACTTACAATTAAATAAATGCTACATACAATTAAATGAATGCTACTTGCAATTAACTGAAGGCGACATACAATTAAATAAATGCTACATACATTAAAATGAAGGCTACATACAATTAAATGAAGGTTACATACAATTAAATACAGTCTACATACATGTAAATGAAGGCTACATACAATTAAATAAAGGCTACATACAATTAAATGAAGGCTACATACAATTAAAAGAAGGCTATTTACAATTAATTGAAGGCTACATACAAATTAATAAAGGCTATATACGCTTAATTAAATGCTTCATACAATTAAATGAATGCTACTTGCAATTAAATGAAGGCGACATACAATTAACTAAAGGCTATATACAATTAAATAAAGGCTACACACATTAAATAAAGGCTACATACAATTAAATGAAGGTTACATACAATTAAATTAAGGCTACATACATGTAAATTAAGGCTACATACAATTAAATGAAGGCTACATTCAATTAAATAAAGGCTAGATACAATTACAAAAAGGCTACATACAATTAAATAAAGGCTACGTACAATAAAATAAATGCTACATACAATTAAATAAAGGCTATATACAATAAAATAAAGGCTACATACAATTAAATAAATGCTACATACAATTAAAAGAAAGCTACATACATGTAAATGAAGGCTACATACAATTAAAAGAAAGCTACATACACTTAAATGAAGGCTACAAACAATTAAATGAAACTACATACAATTAAATGAAGGCTACATACAATTAAATAAAGACTACATACAATTAAATAAAAGCTACATACAATAAAATAAAGGCTACATACAATTAAATAAAGGCTACATGCAATTAAGTGAAGGCTACAAACATTTAAATAAAGGCTAAATACAACTAATTGAAGGCTACATACAATTAAATGAAGGTTACATACAATTAACCGAAGGCTACATACAATTAAATGAAGGATACATACAATTAAATGAAGGCTACATACAATTAAATGAAGGCGACATACAATTAAATGAAGGCTGCATACAATTAAATAAAGGCGGCATACAATTAAATAAAGGCTGCATACAATCAAATAAAGGCTACATACAATTAAATGAAGGCTACAAACAATTAAATTAAGGCTACATACATTAAAAAAGGCTAATTACAATTAAATAAAGGCTACATACAATCCAATAAAGGCTGCATACAATTAAATGAAGGCTACATACAATTAAATGAAGGCTACATACAAGTAAATAAAGGATACATACAATTTAATAAAGGCTACATACCATTAACTAAATGCTACATACAATTAAATGAAGACTACATACAATTAAATAAAGCATATATTCAATTAAATGAAGGCTACACACATTAAATAAAGGCTACATACAATTAAATGAAGGCTACATACAATCAAATGAAGGCTACTTACAATAAATTGAAGGCTACATACAATTTAATAAAGGGTACATACACTTAAATTAAGGCTACATACAATTAAATGAAAGTTACATACAATTAAATGAAGGCTACATACAATTAAATGAAGGCTACATACAATTAAATGAAGGCTACATACAATTAAATGAAGGCTACATACAATTAAAAGAGGCTATTTACAATTAATTGAAGGCTACATACACTTAAATTAAGGCTACATACAATTGAATAAAGACTACATACAATTAAATAAAGCTACATAAAATTAAATAAAGGCTACACATATTAAATAAAGGCTACATACAATTAAATAAAGGCTACATACAATTAAATAAAGGCTACATACAATTAAATAAAGGCTAGATACAATTAAAAAAAGGCTACATACAATTAACTAAAGGCTACGTACAATAAAATAAAGGCTACATACAATTAAATAAAGGCTATATACAATAAAATAAAGGCTACATACAATTAAATAAAGGCTACATACAATTAAATGAAGGCTACATGCATTTAATTGAAGGCTACATACAATTTAATAAAGGCTACATACACTATTTTATAATTGTATTTATGTTTGTAGTTATCTCCCCAAGTATGATGTTGTAGTTTTAGTTGCAATTGTAGATACAGTTGCTGGTGTAAATGCATGTATAGATAGTAATAACGTCGCAGATTGTGTTTCTTTAATTGTAGCTTTAGGGGTAGGTGCAACTTTAGTTGTAGTTGCAATTGCAGATGTAGTTGCCGTTAAAGAAGCAGTTTTTTGTCGGATATTAAATAGGTCGTATATGCATATAGATGTATCTCTTTTCTTAGTAGACTCCTCCTACATGAAAGCGCAGTTTTTGAGGCAGTTGTAGATATAGATGAATTTGTATTTATAGATATTATTTGTGTTATAGATTCTATTCCTTTAATTGTAGCTTAAATGGTAGATTTAACTTTGTTTGCAGTTGAATATGTTGATTTAGTTGTCGTCTTAGTAGTAGCTTTAGTTGATTGAAAGAATAGTGTCTATTTATATATAATTGTATCTATGTTTGTAGTTATCTTCCCAAGTATGATGTTGTAGTTTTAGTTGCAATTGTAGATACAGTTGCTGGTGTAAATGCATGTATATATAGTAATAACGTCGCAGATTGTGTTTCTTTAATTTTAGCTTCAGGGGTAGGTGCAACTTTAGTTGTAGTTGCAATTGCAGATGTAGTTGCCGTTAAAGAAGAAGTTTTTTGTCGGGTATAAAATAGGTCGTATATGCATATAGATGTACCTCTTTTCTTAGTAGACTCCTCCTACATGAAAGCGCAGTTTTTGGGCAGTTGTAGATATAGATGAAGTTGTATTTATAGATATTATTTGTGTTATAGATTATATTCCTTTAATTGTAGCTTAAATGGTAGATTTAACTTTGTTTGCAGTTGAATATGTAGATTTAGTTGTCGTCTTAGTAGTAGCTTTAGTTGATTTAAAGAATAGTGTTTATGTATATATAATTGTAACAATGTTTGTAGTTGTCTCCCCAAGTATGATGTTGTAGTTTTAGTTGCAATTGTAGATACAGTTGCTGGTGTAAATGCATGTATAGATAGTAATAACTACGTAGATTGTGTTTCTTTAATTGTAGCTTCAGGGGTAAGTGCAAATTTAGCTGAAGTTGCAATTACAGATGTAATTGCCGTTAAAGAAGCAGTTTTTTTCGGGTGTAAAAAAGATCGTATATGCATATAGATTTACCTCTTTTCGTAGTAATCTCCTCCTATATGAATTTGTGGTTTTTTAGGCAGTTGTCGATATAGATGAAGTTGTATTTACATATTTTAATTGTGTTATAGATTCTATTCCTTTAATTGTTGCATAAATGGTAGATTTAACTTTGTTTGCAGTTGAATATATAGATTTAGTTTTAGTCTTAGTAGTAGCTTTAGTTGATTAAAAGAATGGTAACTCTGTATATATAATTGTATCTATGTTTGTAGTTATCTTCCCAAGTATGATGTTGTAGTTTTAGTTGCAATTGTAGATACAGTTGCTGGTGCAGATGCATTTATAGATAGTAATAACGACGTAGATTGTGTTTCTTTAATTGTAGCTTTAGGGGTAGGTGAAACTTTAGCTGTAGTTGCAATTGCAGATGTAGTTGCCGTCAAAGAAGCAGATTTTTGTCGGGTGTAAAATATGTCGTATATGCATATAGATTTACCTCTTTTCGTAGTAATCTCCTCCTATATGAAGTTGTTGTTTTTGAGGCAGTTGTATATATAGATGAAGTTTTATTTATAGATCTTATTTGTGTTATAGATTCTATCCCTTTAATTGTAGCTTCAGGGTTAGGTTCAACGTTAGTTGTAGTTGCAATTTCAGATGTAGTTGCCGTTAAAGAAGCAGTTTTTTTCGGGTATAAAATTGGTCGTATATGCATATAGATTTACCTCTTTTCGTAGTAATCTCCTCCTATATGAAGTTGTAGATTTTGAGGCAGTTGTAGATGTAGATGAAGTTGTATTTATAGATATTATTTGTGTTATAGATTCTATTCCTTTAATTGTAGCTTAAATGGTAGGTTCAACTCTGTTTGCAGGTGAATATGTAGATTCAGTTGTCGTCTTAGTAGTAGCTGTAGTTGATTGAAAGAATGGTAACTCTGTATATATAATTGTATCTATGTTTGTAGTTATCTCCCCAAGTATGATGTTGTAGTTTAAGTTGCAATTGTAGATACAGTTGCTGGTGCAGATGCATTTATAGATAGTAATAACGACGTAGATTGCGTTTCTTTAATTGGAGCTTCGGGGGTAGATGCAACTTTAGTTGTAGTTGCAATTGCAGATGTAGTTGCCGTTAAAGTAGAAGTTTTTTGTCGGGTGTAAAATAGGTCGTATATGCATATAGATTTACCTCTTTTCTCAGTAATCTAATCCTATATGAAGTTGTTTGTTTTTGAGGCAGTTGTAGATATAGATGAAGTTGTATTTATAGATATTATTTGTGTTATAGATTCTATTCCTTTAATTTTAGCTTAAATGGTAGATTTAACTTTGTTAGCAGTTGAATATATAAATTTAGTTGTCATCTTAGTAGTAGCTTTAGTTGATTGAAAGAATAGTGTCTATGTATATATAATTGTATCTATGTTTGTGGTTATCTCCCCAAGTATGATGTTGTAGTTTTAGTTGCAATTGTAGATACAGTTGCTGGTGTAGATGAATGTATAGATAGTAATAACGTCGCAGATTGTGTTTCTTTAATTGTAGCTTCAGGGGTAGGTGCTACTTTAGCTGTAGTTGCAATTGCAGATGTAGTTGCCGTTAAAGAAGAAGTTTTTTGTCGGTTGTAAAATAGGTCATATATGCATATAGATTTACCTCTTTTCGTAGTAATATCCTCCTATATGAAGTTGTAGTTTTTGAGGCAGTTGTAGATATAGATGAAGTTGTATTTATAGATATTATTTGTGTTATAGATGATATGCCTTTAATTGTAGCTAAAATGGTAGATTTAACTATGTTTGCAGTTGAAAATGTAGATTTAGTTGTCGTCTTAGTAGTAGCTTTAGTTTATTGAAAGAATGATAACTGTTGCTTCCTTACATCCCCACAAGACAACTACGTTCTTCCATTGACAGTAGAACCCTCTCAATCCCAAGAACTAAAACTAATACCATCGTTGAACGCTCCTTCTGCTTCCATGGGCCCACGTTCTGGAACCAGCTCCCCTTCCATATACGTAATAGTGAAACCTCGTCCATTTTAAAAAAGTCCCTTAAAACTTATCTGTTTAGGTCCGCCTATGACCTGTGATGCACCCTCCTTGCCCTACCTAATTTTCTGTTTCGGGTTGATCCTGAAGTGTCAAAGTGTCCTCGTTTTATAGCCATTTTCATTGTTTCTATAGAATAGTAGTTACTATCCTAGTGTCTCATTTGTATTTACTTAGTTTACAGGTTTTAATAATTTTAAAGCGCTTAGAGCTTTATGATAAGCGATATATAAAAATGCCTAAATAAATAAATAAATATAGATGTGGTAACTATTTGATATAGATGCAGTAACTATTTGATATAGATGTAGTAATTATTTGATAGAGATGTAGTAACTATTTGATATAGATGTAGTAACTATTTGATATAGATGTAGTAACTATTTGAGATAGATGTAGTAACAATGTGATAAGATTTAGTAACTTTTTGATATAGATGCAGTAACTATTTGATAAAGATATAGCAACTAATTGATATAGATGTAGTAATTAAATGATATAGATCCGTTAACTATTTGATACAGTCGTAGAAACTATTTGATATAGATGCGGTAGCTATTTTATATAGATGCAGTAACTATTTTATATAGATGTAGTAACTATTTGATATAGATGCGGTAACTATTTGATAAAGATGTAGAGACTATTTGATAGACTTTTAGTAGCTTTTTGATATAGATGCGGTAACTAT
Source organism: Lymnaea stagnalis (assembly GCA_964033795.1). Lineage (NCBI taxonomy): Eukaryota > Metazoa > Mollusca > Gastropoda > Lymnaeidae > Lymnaea > Lymnaea stagnalis. Next base: position 12,424 of record CAXITT010001702.1, read on the forward strand.
TTGATATAGATGTATTAACCATTTTATATAGATGTGGTAACTATTTGATAAAGATGTAGAGACTATTTGATAGACTTTTAGTAGCTTTTTGATATAGATGCGGTAACTATTTCATATAGATGTAGTAACCATTTTATATAGATGTGGTAACTATTTTATATAGATGCAGTAACTATTTGATATAGATGTATTAACGTTTTGATATAGATGTAGTAACTATTTGATAAAAATGTAGTAACTATTTGATATAGACGTAGTAACTATTTTATATATATATAGATGCGGTAATTATTTGATATAGATCTAGTAACTATTTGATATAGATGTAGTAACTATTTTATATAGATATAGTAACTATTTGCTAGAGATGTAGTAACTATTTGATATAGATGCATTAACTATTTGATATACATGTTGTAACTATTTGATATAGATGCGGTAATTATTTTATATATATGCAGTAATTTTTTGATATAGATGCAGTAACTATTTGATATAGATGCAGTAACTATTTGATAAAGATGTAGAAACTATTTTATAAAGATGCAGTAACTATTTGATATAGATGTAGTAATTATTTGATAGAGATGTAGTATTTTTTTTATATAGATGTATTAACTTTTTGATAAAGATGCAGTAACTATTTGATATAGATGCGGTAACGATTTGATATAGATGTAGAAACTATTTTATATAGATGAAGTAACTATTTGATATAGATGTAGTAATTATTTGATAGAGATGTAGTAATTTTTTTATATAGATGTATTAACTTTTTGATATAGATGCGGTAACTATTTGATAGAGATGTAGAAACTATTTGATATAGATGTTGTAACTATTATATAGAGATGTAGTAACTATTATATATAGAGATTCAGTAACTATTTTATATAGATGTAATAACTATTTGATATAAATTTAGTAAATATTTTATATAGCTGCAGTAACTATTTGACTAGATGTAGTAACTATTTGATATAGATGTAGTAACAATTTGTGATAGATATAGTAACTCTTTGATATAGATGCAGCAACTATTTAATAAAGATGTAACTATTTGATATAGATGTAGTAACGATTTGATATCGATGTAGTAACTATTTGATATAGATGTAATAACCATTTGATATAGATGTAGTAACTATTTATATAGATTCAGCTACTATTTTATATAGATGTAGTAACTATTTGAGATAGATGTAGTAACTATTTGATATAGATGCTGTTACTATTTGGTATACATGTAATAACTAATTGATATAGATGCAGTAACAATTTGATATAGATGCAGTAATTATTTTATATAGATGCAGTAACTATTTGATATAGATGCAGTAAGTATTTGACATAGATGTAGTAACTATTTGATACAGATGCTGTAACTATTTGATATTGAAGTATTAACTATTTGATATAGATTCGGTAATTATTTTATAAAGATGCAGTAACTATTTGATATAGATGTATTAACTTTTTGATATAAATGTAGTAACTATGTAATAGAGATGTAGTAACAATTTGATATAGATGCTGTAACTGTTTGACATACATGTAAGAACTATTTGATATAGATGCAGTAACAATTTTATATAGATGTAGTAATTATTTGTAATAGATGTAGTAACTATTTGATATAGATGCAGTAAATATTTGATATAGATGAAGTATCTATTGGATTTAGATGTAGTAACTTTTTGATATCGATGTAGTAACTATTTGATATTTATGCAGTAACTATTTGATATAGATATAGTAATTATTTGATTGATATGTTGTAAATATTTGATATAGATTTAGTAACTAGTTGATATAGACGCAGTATTTATTTGTTAGAGATGTAGTAACTAGTTGATAAAGATGCGGTAACAATTTTATATAGATGCAGTAACTATTTGATATAGATGTAGTAACTATTTGATATAGAGATGAGGTAACTATTTTAAATAGATGTAATAACTATTTGATATAGATGTTGTAACTATTTTAAATAGATTAAGTAACTATTTGATAAAGATGTAGTAACTTTTTGATATTGATGTAGTAACTATTTGATATAGATGTAGAAACTATTTGATAGAGATGTATTATCTATTTGATATAGATGCGGTAACTATTTGATATAGATGTAGTAACTATTTGAAATAGATGTAGTAACTATTTGAAATAGATGTAGTAAATATTTTATATAGATGAAGTAACTTTTTGATATAGATGCATTTACTATTTGGTTGAGATGAAATAACTATTTGATATAGATATAGTAACTATTTGATAGAGATGTTATAGCTATTTGATAGAGATGTATTAACTTTTTGATATGGATGTAGTAACTATTTGATAGAGACGTAGTAAATATTTAAAATAGACGTAGTCACTATTTTATATATGCAGTAACTATTTGATATAGATGTAGTAACTATTTGAAATAGATGTAGTAACTATTTTATATAGATGAAGTAATTTTTTGATATAGATACAGTAACTATTTGGTAGAGATGCAAAAACTAATTGATATAGATGTAGTAACTATTTGATATAGATGTAGTAACTATTTGATAGAGATGTATTAATTTTTTGATATAGATGTAGTAACTATTTGATAGAGACGTAGTAAATATTTGAAATAGACGTAGTCACTATTTTATATATGCAGTAACTATATGATATATATGTAGTAACTATTTGATAGAGATGTAGTAATTATTTTATATAGATGCAGTATTTATTTGATTTAGATGTAGTAACTATTTATAGAGAAGCAGTAATTATTTGATATAGATGCTGTAAATATTTGATATAGATGTAAGAACTATTTGATATAAATGCAGTAATAATTTAACATAGAGGCAGTAACTATTTGATAGAGATGTAGTAACTATTTGATATAGATGTAGTAACTATTTGATATAGATGCAGTAACTATTTGATAGAGATGTAGTAATTATTTGATATAGATGTAGTAACTATTTGATATAGATGTAGTAACTATTTGATATAGATGCAATAACTGTTTGATATAGAGGTAGTAATTAATTTGATAGAGATGTAGTAACTATTTGATATAGATGTAGTAACTATTTGATATAGATGCAGTAACTATTTGATATAGATGCAGTAACTATTTGATATAGATGCCGTAACTATTTGATATAGATGTAGTAACTATTTGATATAGATGCATTAACTATTTGATTTAGATGTAGTAACTGTTTGATAGAGATGTAGTTAATTAAGCGATGAGTTCTAGTTAACTGTTAACTAGAACTCATCGCTTAACTAGCAGCTATTCACTTAAATCTTATGACATGTTAAAGAGATCCAAAAGTAAACTGAATTCACCGGGAACGCTATCCCAATGGGATCAAACCGGGATCGGGATCCTATCAGCAAACTGGATCCCACCAGAGAAGAGGATCCCGCCAGTAAACTCTATCCTACCGTTATTGGGATCCCAACAGAATAGGGATCCATTCGGGGTCGGTTTCCCAAAAGGCATCGTGATGTCGACGGGATCGGGAACCCACCAGTATCGCCATCCCACTGTGTTCAGGATACCATCGGGATCAGAATAACAACGTGATCAGGAACCCACTGGAATTTGGATCTAGAGGGATCGGAATACCATTTTGAAACGGGATACTAACGCGATTGAAATCCAACCATTATCCTTATCCTATAAGGAAATTTGATCATCCTGGGATCGGGTATCCACCGGGACCAGGATTCCACCGGGATCCTAATCCCAACAGAATAGGTATAACGGCGGTATATGGATCATTACGCCATGTACTTTGGCTAGTAAATATATATATTTATATAGGCTACATTATATATTTATTTAATGTGTGTGTGTGTGTATATATATATGTATATATATGATATATATATATATATATATATAGTATATATTATATATTTATTTAATGTGTGTGTGTGTATATATATATATATATATATATATATATATATATATATATATATATATATATATATATATATATATATATTTATAAGAATGAGGTAGGCTGACCGCGTAACACTACAAAAGGAATTAATTTAAATACGTTGTGATTCTTAAATACAATAATAGGGATGTCTTATTATTTTACGGAAATTGAATAAATTTAAATGTTTAAAAATGAAATACCTTGTATATCCGCTTTTTATTTTGTATATGTTTAAGTGTTATTATTATTTATTACAAATATAATTAAAATACCAATTAAAGAACTATTTTAACCGTTTAATCAGAATTTTAAAGTTATGCTATTTTTAACACTAATTTATTATCTAAGATTTATTTTATTAAATCACTATCACATTTATGTCTTCAAACAATATCAAATTACAATTTTTGAATGAACATAAATTAAGAAAAACATATTTTAATTTTACAAGAGCATCATTTTGACTTATTTTGATTTAATAAACGGGTTGTCAAAAATGAGTATGTATTTTCCCATTTTTAAAAAGAAAAATTAATACATATAATTTATTGCTTTTTAAATTTTGAAAAAAACACAACAACTTTTAGCATTGTATTCTGACATTTAATCCCTTTTTACTTATATTTCATTCACAAAATATAATTTTAACTAATTTATAAAGTTATAAAAACTCAAGGTTTAGAAATAATTTTAATAAGATAATGCCGTTTAAGTGAATTAGTGCAGTGAAAATTTATAGCCAAAGCGCTCATTAGTTCACTTATCACTAATCCCAATTACAACAAACCATATGAAGTTGCAATAGGTTCATTTTGATATATAATGGGCTGGTTCACTGCTCCAACATTAAACAGCAACTCGCCTCTTTCTACGACCCCTCCCCCCCCCCCCGCGACAGCGACGGGGCGATGACAGCCAGTTCCGGCTCCTAATAGCCAGAACACAGCAGAGGAACTGCTCATTACTAACAAAGACAACCAGGGTCAGGAGCAAGCTTCTAAAAGCAACAGTTAAGGGGACAACACTTAAAACATTTGCGTCCATTGCCTCAGGCCTTACAAACCCCAGTTCTTGATACCCTCGCTGTGTCGCTTTTGCAACCTATGCAATATCTTCTTCAATACCAGGCACGCAGACATTGCTAATCCCCTCTACATGCAATGGAGCCAGATTGATAAATACTTTGATCGTGGTCCCTGAATATATAAAAGAAGAAGAACAAATTATATCACAGCTTTTGACTTTGGCATGGTTTTAAATTTAAAATAAATAACCATAATATTTCAATGTTCGGAATTATGGTTAGAATTATACATTTTTTAAGGAAATACAAAGCAATGTGTGGTAAAAAGGATCTGGGACTCCAAAATAATTGTGTTTAAGTTCAGGGACTTGCAAAAAAATGTGATTGCATACGCAAGGGGGCCTACCCTCCCGTTAATCACTGAATTAATTTTAAAAAATATTTAAAAGCTGTGTGGGGAGATAGATTCCATAATTGAATTTTGCCCCAGGCAACGCCAGTTGCGCCTCAGAATAAAGGAATAAATTTGATCTATAATTTAAATTTAGGGTCATATAACGGGAGGGGGGCAATAGGGTGTGTATATTTTTACGTGGATGACTTTATCACTAAATCCAATCATATTTAAGTTATGAAAGAGAGATGTTACATCTCTTTTTACAAATAAATATATTTTTACCAATTAAGAAACTCAAGGGTGTTGACAAACGATGGATTCATTTGCAAAGGTGTACCCAAGAAAATAAAGCCCCAATAATTTTACACTAATAATTTACACCAACAATTTTATGGGTGCTGGGTGGCCGAGTGGTCTAAACTGAGCAAATCTCAAGTTGGTGGTCTGTAGTTCAATTCCAGCTAGAGCAAAAACACCACCAGCACCCCGGGTAGATGGGACTCGTTAACCTTGGACGGCAACTCATCTAAGAGAAGGAAACTCTGAAATCAAACCCGGAGATGGAGTCCCGAAAGGCGGATAACATTGATACAATGAAACATTCCGACAACTCCTGCGAAGTCACTGGTGCCAAGCTGTATCATTCAATGATGTTCCCTTGGGTTACCCAGCGGCGTGGAGAAAGGCGATGTGCTGTTGGGAACCAGCTTATAATCCTTCAAGTATAATAATCCCAGGCCATGCGGATTTCGTCCTACGAAGCCCACTCCATCGTCACATTGTGACGGACGGATGCCAGCAAAAAAAAAAAATTTACACGCGTGAAAATTTAATCTAAAAAAATAGGGACAATTTTTTTTTTTTAATTTTTATTTATTTTGGCGTGAACAAAAAGATGAGTTAAGATTTTCTTTAAAAAAATAAAAATATATATTTTGTTTTAACTTTCCGAAATTTAAAGTGAGTGTATATTTTTATGAGGTCAATCACATTTAAATAGGACACCTCAAGTCTGCTCAAGACTTGTAAAACTTTTAGGAGATTTTTCTTTAGATAAAAGAATTCTTTGTTTCTACGATTTTCTGATTATATAGTAGAAAAAAAGAGCAAAAGTTTGGTTAGATTTTTGATGGAGATAACAATATATCAAATTTCGTTAATGTATAATAGAATTGAAATGGTAGATGGCGTTTTTGTTGTAAAATTAAGATTTTATTTTCACAAGTTTTAAAGAAAAGTATTTGGAGTTCAGGGGCACGAAAGAGGGCGGTGTATGCGGAGCATTTAACCCTTTAAAAACACATGACACCTAAAGCATGTCTCTAGCATAAAAATCAACCGTCAGTGAACTTTTATAGTGATGAAAATTATTTAATTAGTGATCATTTAGATTTGGTAATGTAAGTTCATGTTTAGAGAAAAAAAAATTGTAGTTTAGGAGCGTGAAAAGGGGTAGGGTAGGCGTATAATCTAAAGCAGAAAAATACTTCTCAAAACTCAATGATGTAATGCAACGTAAATATCATTGCATGGATATATATAATTTTTAAATAAAGGAATTTTGATGAGATTTCGAAATAACAGGTAGAAATTGTCGAAAAGTGCCTACCGCTAGCATGCCGATAGCATTGGGTCATACATTTTAGTTATTAAAGAAGACTTTTAGTTTTTTAGCAGAGCTTTCATGTGATGAAACTGTTTTGTCTATTCATAAAGATGAAGGAGACACAAAACTTGAAGTTAATCCATCGAAAAGAAAGACACAACTCATGCTTATAAAAAACTGTAACCCAGAAGTCAGTTTTAACACTGGACAGGATAGTGTTAAGTGACTTGAATGTCTTCATTATATGTTGGCTGCCACAGCTCAGAGTCTTGGCCATGAAGTGGAGAATATCAGCATAAGCCGTTCTTATTAAAGAAGACATCGGGACAACGAAAGCAGAGAGGCTGCGAATAATTTGAAGAAAGAATTTTCAAGCATCACCGGTACCAATGGGGTGATAATCTTCTCCTGGGAATGAAAAAGTCGGCTGAAATAGACGGTCATTGTCTCAGGTATGGCAATAACTCAGCTTCTAGGTGTTCCCAAGCTGCAATATTTTTTGTGAGCGTGCCACATTTATTGTTAGAGTTAGAGTCAGAGGTAATGTACATGTAATATAATGGTAATATAATAGTAATATACATTATATATATATAGAATATAAAGGAAATTTAAAGATAATATAAAGGTAATGTGCTTTGGTACTACTTCAAGTTATACTGTTCATAAAAGAAAAGCCTGCATGGTTATAGAAAAACAAATTTCCGAAAAATATTATCTACTTGGCCTCCTGCCAACACATTGTAGAAGTTGTGCTGTCAGACGTCTGCTGTGAGAATATTGGTCCTGATGCACCCATCTTTAAGCATGTCTAACATTTATGGAGGAACATCGATACATTTTATTTTTAGAAAGTGGTGACTCTAATGTAATAGCTGTCAGGTGAAGTTAAGAAAATGGCATCACATTTTGAAGAATGTTTCAATCGGAGTATTTTTTAAACTATGCAACTCAGGAAAGGTTAAACGGAATCTCCCACACAAGCAGTGAGATTAATGTCCCCTGGAGCTCTTCATCATACTTGAAAAGTATGGATCCAGAGATAAAAGACAGCAGCTTCCACCTACTAAGGTATACGATTTACGTCTTCTTGGCTCTTTTTCCAGGTCGCCATTTGGTCGCGGCCAGGGTGCCGGATCATGAGCCTCTGCCAAACGCTTCAGTTGCGCACAAAACTTCTAATTTCTCCCACCGTGTAGTGGAGCGATCCTTTGCGAGAGCGCTAAATAAAGTAGTCGGCTTGTACCAGTAATTGTTAAAAAAAAAAAATCAGTTCCTCGGAGTATTTTTATGAAATGTGTCTAAAGTCTACTTAAAAGAGAGAAATCGTAGACCTAGGTGCCAATGCTCCATAATAGAAAGTAGTAATTCAATGCTTCGTCGGGGTATCACTTTTCATGGCCTGAACAGCAAAGGTGACCTAGGACTAAGTGTTGAGAACCTGCTGCTTAATTATTGTCTTTGCCTTTTCTTTTTTAAACTAATGCACCCAAAAGATGCGCTCTTTTATTTTCTCCCCGCGTTCACCTCTGGTATTTACTGGTGCTGACCGGAAAAGTGCGTCCTTGCTACAACGCTCACAACAAGTTTAATATTTTATCACTGAGCACCAAAACATGCCAACAACGGCACCTAAACTATTGACATCAACTCACGGCTGTTACAACCACTTACCATCATAACACTATTTTAAACCAAAACAAAACATATTTACTCGTGCTAAAAACATCTTACCCCAAAATGGAGGAAACCGACGATTTATCCGAAATGCTTACTCAAGTAAAACCCAAGAGACGAGGCTCCAAACTATGGCCAAGACCAAAGCTGAGTCCCAAAATCAGTATTATAAATAAGACCAGCTCTTCCGACCCAAGATTCAACCAGCTCGTCCGTGGAGGAAGAGCTCCCCAGTCACAGGGCGTGTCACAGGCGAGAATAATCTGCAGGAGCGACATACCGCGGGAGGCGCTGAACGAGGAGTTCGAAATTCTGCTGTCCCCAACCCAGAGTCAGATTGTCGCAAAGTTGACAAGCCCGTGGCAGGCATTGGTCAAACGGGGTATGTCAATATGTATCTCTCTCTCTCTCTCTTGTGTGTGTATGTCACATGTTTGTCAAATGGTTGACACATGTTTGGAACATGGTTGGCACATGGATGGCACATGGATGACACATGGATGGCACATGGGGTTTTATGACAAACTATGTGCAGGGCTTTCATGACAGACTATGTGCAAGGGTTTCATAACAGACTAGGTACAGGGGTTTTATAGCAGACTAGGTGCAAGGGTTTCATAACAGACTAGGTACAGGGGTTTTATAGCAGACTAGGTGCAAGGGTTTCATAACAGACTAGGTACAGGGGTTTTATAGCAGACTAGGTGCAAGGGTTTCATAACAGACTAGGTACAGGGGTTTTATAGCAGACTAGGTGAAAGGGTTTTTTGACAAACTAGGTTCAGGAGCATTTTGAACCTAAACAAATGTGATCAATTTTAAAAAAAAAGTGTCTTGGACGGTAAGTGTGGTAAGTAAGTCACATCCGTGAGACGTTCGTTGGTAATATGTCAGTCATTACAAAAAAAAGTGTCTTGGAGGGTAAGTGTGGTAAGTAAGTCACATCCGTGAGACGTTCGTTGGTAATATGTCAGTCATTACAAAAAAAGTGTCTTGGAGGGTAAGTGTGGTAAGTAAGTCACATCCATGAGACGTTCGTTGGTAATATGTCAGTCATTACAAAAAAAAGTGTCTTGGAGGGTAAGTGTGGTAAGTAAGTCACATCCGTGAGACGTTCGTTGGTAATATGTCAGTCATTACAAAAAAAAGTGTCTTGGAGGGTAAGTGTGGTAAGTAAGTCACATCCGTGAGACGTTCGTTGGTAATATGTCAGTCATTACAAAAAGAGACCGACTTATAGAAAGTTCAATTTTTAAATACTTTGGTAAGCATACACCTTTGCTGATACTCTGCCAAATAAACATCTTTACTGATAATAAGCTTAATAAATACATTAACTGATGGGCCTACTATCCTAAATACACTCCATTATTGAAAATCATATTTTTTTTTAAAATTGTGGGATTTTACAGTTACTGGGATCAGAAGATTGGCTTCTAGTTTGAAAATTAACTATTATGACGTAGTTCGAGAACTATTGTTGAGCTCTGTCACTGTCAATCGCCCATCTCTCTCTCTTTTACTTTCCAGGCACTCAACTGATCGAACGGGAAGGCCGTAAGCATAAGGCTATAAAACGAATGCCCATTAAGGCATAATTAATGAGCCAGGTCTATCATTTTGTTCACAGTTACAGCGTTATGAACTGACCGGTGACAAGTTGGCACCTCTTCTTTTTCTTCTTCTATACTTTGGAGGGCCCACGATCAGTGAATTGATCATTCTGGCTCCTATGGTTCAAAGGGGTTCGCGATGTAACGATGCATGGTTTTGACGGGGGGATAATTCACTGGATCGCAAGGGCTCCTCAACGAGGCTATTATGAACTTGGGGGGGGGGGCGGGGGGTTTTGGGGGAGGTGTGGGGGTGAGAGATCTTGGAAGGCAGGAGGCAGGAGACGCAAAGGGGTCAAGTGT
>CAXITT010001702.1:23481-44867 GCA_964033795.1 Lymnaea stagnalis
CCCCCCCCCCCATATTACTTAACAGGCCTCACATTTTCACAGATTTATCGTTACATTCTTGGTTTAAGTAACAATATGAAATGAAAATTCGTTTATAATCGTAGCAATGTTAACATCAACACAACTTACTAATCTCTCTCCCCCACTCTCTTCCCCTCTCCCTCTCTCCTCTCTCTTTCTCCCCCTCTCTTTCCTCATTCCTCTCTCTCACTATCTCCCCTTCTCCCCCTTCTATTTCTCCCTCCCTCTCTTCCCCACTACCTCTCTCCCCCTCTCTCTTCTTCTCCCTCGCGCTCTCTATCTCCCCTCTCTTTCTCCCTCTTTCTCACTCCCTCCTCCCGCTCTCTTGTTCTTTTTTCATCCAAAGCTTCTGAAAAGGGTAAAAGGAAATCGAAGACATTTTCGAAAGGTGAGTAGTCCATGGGTTCATTCATTACAAATATTAATTTTTCGGAAAAACTTTGACCTTGTCTTTATCCGGTAATTGGACGCCATTTGGTTTTGATAACGACTCCGGCTCAATAACCCGGCTCCATTCCAATGTAAAGTTTCTAATTTAATAAACAGCATTCAATGGTATTAGCTGAGGCTATTAACAATTATTAGAGATTTACCCACTTGACAAGATACCCACTGAAACCATTAACCAATGACAACATTGCCCACTGATAACATTACCCACAGACAGCATTACCCACTGAAAATATGACCTAATGACTTACCCTTAGACAACATTGCCCACTGACAACATTACCCACTGACAACATTACCCACTGACAACATTACCCACTGACAACATTACCCACTGACAACATTACCCACTGAAAGTACAACATATTTACAGTATTACCCACTTAAGAACTAATAACTGACGATAGTACGACATATTTACAGTATTACCCACTAAATAACTAATAACTGAAGATATTATCCAATGACAACATTACCCTCTGATAGTACGACTAATTTACAGTATTACCAACTGACAACATTGTACATGTACATTATAGCCAAATGACAATATACCCACTGACATCACCCACTGATCGTATGACAAGTTTATAATATTACCACCTGACAACTGTTCGGCATTACAGCGTTGTTATGTAAATTATTAGCCATTAGCCGTATGTCCCACTAAAAAGTGTATCCTCACTTACAGTATTACCGATAGATGTGTCGACCTGAAGTGTTTTAGTCTGGCTAAGACCACACCCCACGTGTAGCCTCAAGCGTTGATTTCTATCAAACCAAACCAGATGTATAGCGTCTAGCAATATTTCTATAAATCTAAATCACAATTGTAGCTCCTAACTTAAGTTAGTATAAAACTACAACATAAATGTAGCCTCTAGCCTCACTTTCTATAAAACTACAACACAAGTGTAGCATCTAGCATCTGTTTGTATAAAACTACAACACAAGTGTAGCCTCTAGCATCAGTTTGTATAAAACTACAACACAATTGTAGCCCCTAACTTTAGTTAGTATAAAACTACAACACAAATGTAGCCTCTAGCATCAGTTTTTATAACACTACAGCACAAATGTAGCCTCTAAATCAGTTTGTATAGAACCACAACACAAGTGTAGCCTCTAGCATCAGTTTAAATATAACAACAACACAAATGTAGCCTCTAGCAACAGTTTGTATAAAACTACAGCACAAGTGTAGCCTCTAAATCACTTTGTATAAAACTACAACATAAGTGTCGCCTCTAGCATCAGTTTCTATAAAACTACAACACAAGTGTAGCCTCTAGCATCAGTTTCTATAAAACTACAACACAATTGTAGCATCTAACTTTAGTTAGTATAAGACTACAACACAAATGTAGCCTCTAGCATCAGTTTCTATAAAACTACAACACAAATGTAGCCTCTAGCATCAGTTTCTATAAAACTACAACACAAGTGTAGCCTCTAGCATCAGTTTCTATAAAACTACAACACAATTGTAGCCTCTAGCATCAGTTTCTATAAAACTACAACACAATTGTAGCCTCTAACTTTAGTTAGTATAAGACTACAACACAAATGTAGCCTCTAGCATCAGTTTCTATAAAACTACAACACAAATGTAGCCTCTAGCATCAGTTTGTATAAAACTACAACACAAGTGTAGCCTCTAGCATCAGTTTCTATAAAACTACAACACAATTGTAGCCTCTAAATTTAGTTAGTATAAGACTACAGCACAAATGTAGCTTCTAGCATCAGTTTGTATAAAACTACAGCATAAGTGTCGCCTCTAGCATCAGTTTCTATAAAACTACAACACAAGTGTAGCCTCTAGCATCAGTTTCTATAAAACTACAACACAATTGTAGCCTCTAACTTTAGTTAGTATAAAACTACAACATAAGTGTAGCCTCAAACATTAGTTTCTATAAGACTACAACACAAGTGTAGCCTCTAACATTAGTATCTATAAAACTACAGCACAAGTATAGCCTCTAAATCAGTTTGTATAAAACTACAACATAAGTGTAGCCTCTAGCATCAGTTTCTATAAAACTACAACACAAGTGTAGCCTCTAGCATCAGTTTCTATAAAACTACAACACAATTGTAGCCTTTAAATTTAGTTAGTATAAAACTACAACACAAATGTAGCCTCTAACTTTAGTTAGTATAAGACTACAACACAAATGTAGCCTCTAGCATCAGTTTCTATAAAACTTCAACACAAATGTATCCTCTAACATTATTTGCTATAAAAAAACAACATAGGTGTAGCCTCTGGCATCAGTTTCTATAAAACTACAACACAAGTGTAACCTTTAGCATCAGTTTCTATAAAACTACAGCACAAATGTAGCCTCTAGCATTTGTTTGTATAAAACTAAAACACAAATGTGGCCTCTAGCATCAGTTTGTATAAAACTACAGCACAAATGTAGCCTCTAGCATTTGTTTGTATAAAACTACAACACAAATGTAGCCTCTAGCATCAGTTAGTATAAAACTACAACACAAATGTAGCCTCTAGCATCAGTTTCTATAAAACTACAACACAAGTGTAGCCTCTAACATTAGTTTCTATAAAACTACAACACAAGTGTATCCTCTAACATTAGTTTCTATAAAACTACAGCACAAATATAGCCTCTAAATCAGTTTGTATAAAACTACAACATAAGTGTAGCCTCTAGCATCAGTTTCTATAAAACTACAACACAAGTGTAGCCTCTAGCATCAGTTTCTATAAAACTACAACACAATTGTAGCCTCTAAATTTAGTTAGTATAAAACTACAACACAAATGTAGCCTCTAGCATCAGTTTCTATAAAACTACAACACAAGTGTAACCTCCCGCATCAGTTTCTATAAAACTACTATAAAAATGTAGCCTCTAGCATCAGTTTGTATAAAACTACAGCACAAATGTAGCCTCTAGCATCTGTTTCTATAAAACTTCAACACAAATGTATCCTCTAACATTATTTGCTATAAAAAAAACAACATAGGTGTAGCCTCTGGCATCAGTTTCTATAAAACTACAACACAAGTGTAACCTTTAGCATCAGTTTCTATAAAACTACAACACAATTGTAGCCTCTAACTTTAGTTAATATAAAACTACAACACAAATGTAGCCTCTAGCATCAGTTTGTATAAAACTACAGCACAAATGTAGCCTCTAGCATTTGTTTGTATAAAACTACAACACAAATGTAGCCTCTAGCATCAGTTAGTATAAAACTACAACACAAATGTAGCCTCTAGCATCAGTTTCTATAAAACTACAACACAAGTGTAGCCTCTAACATTAGTTTCTATAAAACTTCAACACAAATGTATCCTCTAACATTATTTTCTATAAAAAACAACAACACAGGTGTAGCCTCTGGCTTTAGTTTTAAGTGTTGCTTCTAGCATTAGTACTATAACACTACACAATAAGTGTAGCATTTAGCTTTAGTACAATAAAACTGCAACAAAATGCAGCTTTAGAGTGTTTCCTCAAACATCCACATCTAAATGCCAAACATTTAACAAATGTTAACTACGTCTGACATTGAACCATGACAGATGCCTTACTCTCCGGAATTTCAACGATAGATGGAAAGAAAGTTCGTGGCAAGAAACATACAGGTGAGAAGAACATGTATTATGAATTAATATGACCTAAGTATCTGCAACTGAAACTGTATGGTGTGTCATTGCTTATTCTTACATAATTCTAGTCACTTGAAACTAAATGTGTATTGTTGGCGTACTCTGATTTAATTCTAGTCACCTGAAACTATATGTGTATCATTGGCTTACTCTGATGTAATTCTAGTCACCTGAATCTGTATGTGTATCGTTGGCTTATCTGATGTAATTCTAGTCACCTGAAACTGTATGTGTATTGTTGGTTTACTCTGATGTAATTCTAGTCACCTGAAACTGTATGTGTATCGTTGACTTACTCTGATGTAATTCTAGTCACCTGAAAATGTATGTGTATCGTTGGCTTACTCTGAGGTAATTCTAGTCACATGAAACTGTATGTGTATCGTTGGCTTACGCTGATGTAATTCTAGTCACATGAAACTGTATGTGTATCGTTAGCTTACTCTGATGTAATTCTAGTCACATGAAACTGTATGTGTATCGTTGGCTTACTCTGATGTAATTCTAGTCACCTGAAACTGTATGTGTATCGTTGGCTTACTCTGATGTAATTCTAGTCACCTGAAACTGTATGTGTATCGTTGACTTACTCTGATGTAATTCTAGTCACCTGAAAATGTATGTGTATCGTTGGCTTACTCTGATGTAATTCTAGTCACATGAAACTGTATGTGTATCGTTGGCTTACTCTGATGTAATTCTAGTCACATGAAACTGTATGTGTTTCGTTGGCTTACTCTGATGTAATTCTAGTCACATGAAACTGTATGTGTATCGTTGGCTTACTCTGATGTAATTCTAGTCACATGAAACTGTATGTGCATCGTTGGCTTACTCTGATGTAATTCTAGTCACCTGAAACTGTATGTTTATCGTTGGCTTACTCTGATGTAATTCTAGTCACCTGAAACTGTATGTGTATCGTTGGCTTACTCTGATGTAATTCTAGTCACCTGAAACTGTATGTGTATCGTTGGCTTACTCTGATGTATTTCTAGTCACCTGAAACTGTATGTGTATCGTTGGCTTACTCTGATGTATTTCTAGTCACCTGAAACTGTATGTGTATCGTTGGCTTACTCTGATGTAATTCTAGTCACCTGAATCTGTATGTGTATCGTTCGCTTATCTGATGTAATTCTAGTCACCTGAAACTGTATGTGCATCGTTGGTTTATCTGAAATAATTCTAGTCACCTGAAACTGTATGTGTATCTTTGGCTAACCTAATGTTATTCTAGTCACCTGAACTGTATGCGTGTCATTGCTTCTTCTGATCTTATTCTAGCCATTTGCAACTGTATCTTGTGTCGTTTCTTGTTTTCGTTGCTGATCTGGATAGACACTATTACTTTACTGTGTGAGGAATCTTCTAATTATTCTATGGTAATACTCGTAATTTTAAAATTTAGCAGGGTACCGGGCCTCCAGGACTTGCTACCAACAGTCACTGCCGAGCAATGCCTGACTGTGACCTACATATAGAGTTTGTGACTCTCCGGACTGACCTTCCTTTCGGCAAACTATTGCAAAACCACTAAAATTTTAAGAATTCAAATCAAACACATTGCACAATAGACTGTACGCCTCCATCCAAAAAGTGTAGTCCAGAGGCGAATCTCCCCCCCCCCACCACATCCTCCTCATAAGGCCCAATCTCACATGAAACTAATCATAACAAAAACATACACATAATTGTATTAGACGTTTTTGTATGTGGAAGATTACGAGCAACAGAGCCATTTTATGATTAAACAAAAAAATAAAATAAAAAGAATATGCAGATGTTGATCTGGGAATAGCTAGTTATATTTTCTCGACAATATAATAAATTTCCAAGAATTAAACTTTCTTAAATGGCTTTATATTAAATTTTCTTTTAAAATCGATGTAAAAGAATGTCACAACAAATGAATGTTTCTAAATTGTTTCCAGATGAAGACAACATTCTTCAGGAATCCGATTCAGAAGGTAAGACGTCACAATTTGCCGAGTCGGTACTGAATGAAGATATCCTGAAATACCAGCTTTAAAATGATGATATTGTGGAGAGTTCGGATCTGGAGGCGACAGGGGTTTGGGGTACTGACCACCTGATCAAAGGGCCTGGGGCGTCAGATCTCAAAGCAGGGTTATTGGCCAACTGACCAAAGGGTCTAGCGTATCAGATCTCACAGCAGGGTTACTGGCCAACTGACCAAGGGTCTAGCGTAACAGATTTCCCCGGGACGACAGTTACGCTGCGGGTGTATGATCATTTTGACGGTTGGAAAAATTAAGTACCTGTGATTTGGGAATGAGATTACAGACGTGGGAAGGAATCTCTATGGGGTCGGGACTTATAAATAGGGAACCTTGGACAGATATGGATAGAACTCAGCCGGACAGAGAAGACGACAGTCGAGGGAGAGCTACACCGGGCGGAGGGCGAGCCGGACAGTCTACTGGACATGAGTAGAAGATAGACAGCAGAAGACGGTACCCCGGGACAGTGGGAGCAGAGTTTCAAGATATTGATTGTAGAGCAGATCAATTAAAGTGAAAGGCTACAAATCAATTTGTTGTTACCTGAGTGTTGGAGTAAGAGAGAGATTGAACGATGTTACCATCCACATAAAGTAGATAGAGGAACGAGGCGTTACGCGCTCGTTTCCTTACACTATCTTGAACCACCAGCGTTGAAATAATGCTATACTAAACTAGCAGCGTTAAAATTTTGTCTTATTGTATATACATTCATCTTTGACAATTAACTTTGTCTATTGTCTGTATCATGATGATTATTTCATTATTAATAGCGTGGTTCATGAAATATTCATTCCTTCAGTTAAAGTTAGACTCTAATGTATAAAACAGCGCGACGTCAGAAAAGGAGTTCAGTGAACAAAAAGAATAATGACTAAAAAAATCTTTACGTGTAAAGTAAACAAAATGCAGAAATCATGAGCCATGTCCTGTGAATTAAAAAAGACACACACATCATGAGCAAAGGCATGTGAATTAAACAAGACACACACATCATGAGCAATGGCATATGAATTAAACAAGACACACACATCATGAACAATAGATAACAATTTATCAGTATTTTACATTAAGACTGTTGGATGAGATGTAGCCAACGATTCTTAAGTCATTACACGTACATATGGGCTGAGATCTAGCCAAAGATAACCTTAAGTCAATACACGAACATATGGGATGAGATTGTAGCCAAAGATAACCATAAGTCATTACACGTACATATGGGATGAGATTAGCCAAATATAATCTTAAGTCATTACACAGACATATGGGGTGTGATGTAGCCAAAGATTACCTCAGTCATTACACGTACATATGGGGTGGGATGTAGCCAAGGATTACTTTAAGTCATTACACGTACATATGGGGTGGGATGTAGCCAAGGATTACCTTAAGTCATTACACGTACATATGGGGTGGGATGTAGCCAAGGATTACCTTAAGTCATTACACGTACATATGGGGTGGGATGTAGCCAAGGATTACCTTAAGTCATTACACGTACATATGGGCTGGGATGTAGCCAAGGATTACCTTAAGTCATTACATGTACATCTAATCACAAGACGAGCAACGTTTATTGTTTCAGGGAAGTATAAAAGACGACAATCCAAGTCAGGTAGGTTCATGTTATGGATGTTTTATAGCTAAGAAACAGCTCATCAGATATAATTTTACGTGTTACTGTCTCATGTGTTTGTGTAAGAAATGAGTTGGTGAGTCACTTTAACCCTTGGCGTGAACGGTTAGTTACTGGGCGAGAGCAACGAGAGAAAGTCAATGTACTAACAGTGAAAGTCAGTCTTTAAATTGAGAGGGAAAGTCAGCCTTTAAAATGGCCCTGAAAGTCAGCCTTTAATTTCACAGTGAAATTTCACCCTTAAACTTTCCGATGACGTGGGAGTCAGCAGCCATGTTTACAGATGGAGTAGGATTTCCTAGAAATTGAAGATCCACTAAGAGTTACATGAAAAATCATTTTGTTTTCTGCGCTTCAACAAAGTGTATATTTCAACAGTTCAATTGAATAACAGCTAGCGTTTACATTAACAAACTATTTTTGGCCGACATGTTATTGTATTGCGACTGATAATCTATTGTTGTCACCGACCTGGTGGTAGTGAGGGGAAATGGAAATCGCAAACAAAGCTGTATATGAACTGAAGAAAAAAGTAAATGATAACGCTTTTATCCGCTTTATGTTTCAGTGCATTCGTCCAAGCTCAGCTAGATATATCAGCTTTTGAATAATTATTTTGTTTCTAAACCCACCTCTTTTTCTCCCCCACCCCCCTCTCCTTCCCAGGCAAAAGTCAAAAAGAAGAACAGCCAGAAGATGAAGAGGAAGGAGATTTTATCATCGACTCCGACGGCCGTCAAGGTACGTCACCAATTTTTAAGAATAACGCTTTTATCCGCTTTATGTTTCAGTGCATTCGTCCAAGCTCAGCTAGATATATCAGCTTTTGAATAATTATTTTGTTTCTAAACCCCCCTCTTTTTCTCCCCCCCCCCCCTCTCCTTCCCAGGCAAAAGTCAAAAAGAAGAACAGCCAGAAGATGAAGAGGAAGGAGATTTTATCATCGACTCCGACGGCCGTCAAGGTACGTCACCAATTTTTAAGGTTGATACGTTGCACATGTTTCCGGACCTCACGTAACGTTGAACATACAAACACATTTACGCGATGTCATGAATTTAAACCTCATCTGTCTTAGAACAAGGAAATACACGTAACGCGTTTAAGGGTGGCAACGTGGCGACCGCATGGAGCTACAACAGCAAAAAAAAAACATCAAATTTAAAAGGTAGATTTTCCAACACGATGATCGACCCGTTGGGCGTTCCACTTTTATACGTCATTTATGATTATATTTTGGGAAGTTAGGATTGAGGCTTTGAGCAAATAAATGTATTTAAAATACAACACAACAACCCGTTACCTTGATTCAAAATGTTCTTATGGACAGCTGCTTTTAGAGTGCTAATAAAGGTTTCAATATTCAATTGGATAATTCAATTACTCCAATTTGTCTTTTAACAATCACAGCCATTGGTTGAATGTGTATTTGATCGTCTCCCTATGTTTTTGTAGTGCTATTAAAATATCGTTTTTTTTTTTTATCTATGTTTCTAGTGCTATTAAAATACCTCATTGTATTTTCTCATTTTTTTAGTGTTATTAAAATATTGAGTTTTATCTTCTCCCTATTTATCGATTGGTATTAAAATATCGTACTTTACGTTCTCGCTATGTTCCAAGTTCTATTAAAACATCGTATTTTATCTTCTCACTTTGTTTCTAGTGCTATTAAAATAGTCCATTTTATTTTCTCCCTATTTTTCTTTTGCTGTTAAAATTTCGACTTTGATCTTTTCCTTGTGTTTCTAGTTCTTATAAAATATCGTCCCTGTGTTTCTAGTTCTTATAAAATATCGTCCCTGTGTTTCTAGTTCTATTAAAATATCGTCCCTGTGCTTCTAGTTCTATTAAAATATCGTTTCAACGATCTCTTTTCTTCAGTGACTTTAACGAGAACCGCCAGTGGTCACTATATTGATGACAGCGGCATCCCAGGTCAGTACTTAACTCCAATTCTCCTTAAGGACTACGAAACGGTGACAGATACTATAGCTATGACCCAGGGACGTATACTCATGTTACCAACATCATGTCAATCCTAGAAAAAAAAATTTTCTCTTCTGCATTTTTACCTCTTCTAATTCACCTTCATCTTTGCTCAGCCAAACTCATGAAAACCCCCAGCGGGAGGATGGTAACTGAAGATGGCAGAAGAGGTACGTAAATCATTTTTAAAAAAAACAACGGTTGTCTTATGTGGATTTTGTTATCTAGAGTCGACATCAATTCGCGGTATTTCCATTTGTACTGTTTAAAAATCAGGTTCATACCAAAAACGCGCGTGCATTATTATCTCTGCTTTCATACGTCACTTTCACTTTTTTTCTACTCTTTGTTTTTTAAGTTGTATTTCACAGAAAACCAGCGCTGCCAAAGGGCAAGTACTTTAATTACACTTTAGATCTAAGTGATTTTTAAATTGTTATTTCCCTTCAGCAATATATCATATTTATTAGTTTAAAAAAAAACTAAAACCAATGCTGTTGACCATCGATTAGTCAAATGACTTTATGTGCAAGTGTTTATTGGGA
This sequence comes from Lymnaea stagnalis, assembly GCA_964033795.1. NCBI lineage: Eukaryota > Metazoa > Mollusca > Gastropoda > Lymnaeidae > Lymnaea > Lymnaea stagnalis. Next base: position 33,802 of record CAXITT010001702.1, read on the forward strand.
TTAAACCAACCTACGATAAGAAATACAGAGCAATATGTTAAATACAATTACTTCAATAAAAATTGGGACAATTTAACGTTAATTTTTTTTTTACATAGAGCATAATTCTAGAAAAATATTTGGTTACAGTATTTCTAAAAGTGACTTGAGTTTGAATAACTTTACAAGCCCTACAATTTCGTGCACTAAATAAAAAAAATTAATGAATAGATACATATTTTATACATTTTGTAAAAAATCAATTGAATAAATTCAAGATAAAAGTTTCCGAACGATACTATTCAAAACGGGAAATACATGGGTAATATCTATTTGTAGCAGAAGTCAGGCTAAGAATTGCTTATGGTTTAAGATGTCAACGTGTTGACCTAATTTTTCAACTTTTAACAGGAAAGTTTTACTGGAAGACAGAGGATGGGAGGTTTATCGACGCAGACGGCAAAGAAGGTGAGGTGACAGCCAGCTGAATTTGTGACAGTCAGCTGAATTTGTGACAGCTGAATTTGTGACAGCCAGCTGAATTTGTGACAGCCAGCTGAATTTGTGACAGTCCTCTGTAATGATGCGTTGATGTAGCGCTCTTTGACAAAATCAAGGAGAACTGACTGATGAGTCATTCCAAACTGACTGATGAATCATTCGAAGCTGACTAATCAGTAATTCGAAACTGACTGATGAGTAATTCAAAGCTGACTGATGGGTCATGTGAAACTGACTGATGGGTCATGTAGAACTGACCGATGGGTCATTCATAAATACATTTTAATATCACAAACATTTAAAAACCACAACAAAACCATTGCCTTTTGCATACATTTTTGTTAAATTATTCAAAATAATTGATTTAATTACCTATTGCCAATGATTTTATCTTCAACCAAAGAAACCATTAAGTGCACAAGTTTTTTTTTTTTTTTTTTTTAAAATAACCGATAGCCTTAGGAAATTGCCCTTTAAAAATAATTGATTTAATTACCTATTGCCAATGATTTTATCTTCAACCAAAGAAACCATTAAGTGCACAAGTTTTTTTTTTTTTTTTTTTTAAAATGACCGATAGCCTTATGAAATTGCACTTTGGGAAAATTAGCGGGCTGTCGAGCTAGTACCAAGCTCTTTCTGCCCTTCTCAAAGCACCCCCCACCCCTTTTTTTCAAACCTGAGTATCGGGCTGCGAAGTGTCACGTTGGAGATCCCCCCTTGCCAGGACAGCCTCCTACGGCCCCAACTCGATCGAGTTCCCAGGGAGGCCACCCCCGCCCAAGGACACCTGGTCGGCCGGTAACGCCGCTGTCACGGCGTCATCAGTCTAGTTTCCCACGGGTCGAGATGGTATATTTAAGTCCTGAAAAACTTTCCGCTTGCATCCCGGGGAAGCGCAAGACGTCATCTAATAAGGATTTCTATTGTGGATTTCTACCTCACAACTAATTCACAAAGCATCTCGAACGAAACGGTTGCCTAGGAAGAATGTCCTCAAGTGCTGTGTAAATAGAATCACCCACTGCCTACTAAGCTATTTTCCTTTCTGGCTGTTTGCCCGCCCGCCTATCTGTCTGTTCTGTCTGACTATTCATAACGAAATGTCTCCTTGGAGACTGATTTCTTAGTTTACGTGACTAAATGACATTAAGTTCACCCGCGTTAGATTTGCAAATTAAATGAACATAAAGTCCAGAACACACGATAAATTTCTCTCTCAAGGTATACATTGTGATTTCATGCAACGTATTAATTTCGCCTGCAGGCCATTTCCATAAATCACCCAGTGGAAGGTTTATCAATGAAGAAGGCAGAACAGGTAGGTTTTAATTTACTAGCTCAATGGATATTTCAAGATGTTCCATAACTTTTTCGAGTCACGGCACCCTTGCTGCATTTTTGTCACCCTTGCTGCATACTGGGGTTCCTAGGGCCCCCTTTTTGCATTCAGTGTTTCCAATAGCACACGTGCGGCACCCTGTTTCACGTATCACCTTTGTGGCACACGGTGTTTTCTATGGCACTCTGTGTTTCTCAAGGGACACTTGTGGTACCCTGTGCTTCACAGGCACCCTTGTGGCACCATGTGTTTCCAATGACACCCTCCCAATTTGTCTAAATATAACAAATGTACTTCAGAATAACTTTTTGTTATCATTGTGAGACACTCCTTTTAAAAAGATACATTTTGTCAATGTTAAATTAGAAAAAAAAACTACTATTTACAATTTCTCCCGTCTGAAAATAAACGAAGTCACTAAACTAAAGTATCGCCAATCAAGTCCTGTAAGAGTCAGCACAATCAGCTATTGTGTTTAAAGAGTCAGCACAACCAGCTATTGTTCAGCTATTTGTTCTCTGACGCTGTGTTCATGTAACACTCGACAATTTTAATCCTAAGGTGTATTGAGACTTTAAGAATGTTAAAGAACTGAATCAGGATTATTTAGCCCGAAAGATGTAAACAATGTGAAGGCTCGGTATCGAAATTTTACCTTTTAAATTTCTATCTGAAACATTTACCGTAATCTTTTGCCTTTAGCGTTTACCACTATATTTTACCTTAATTTATTACTTTATTCTTTTATCTTAATCTAGTACACTATTATTTTACCTTAATCTTATACCTTAATCTTTTACCTAAACTATTAACCTGACTCTTTTGCATTCATCTATTACCTTAATTTTTTTTTACCTTATTTTTTTGCGTCCATCGTTTACCTTAATTTGTACTTTAATCCTTTACCTTAATCTTTTACCTTAAACTTTCTTTAACCTGTTACCTTAATCTTTTACATTAATCTATTACCTAATAATCTTTTATCTAATTTTTTTTTCCTTGACATTTGAGACGTTAAAGTCTATATAAAGATGAGCTAAGTATATAAAATAATTCTACGAAGGGGAATGGTTCAACTGGCTGCCAAGATTATGAATACACTTTGAATGTGTTTTCAAAAAGGTCAGCTCTTGAGATCTAAGGTTCGTTCTTTCGCTAGGCAATGTCATTTGTAAATGTTCAATCGTGATCTGACGACGTTACAACGTGTCTACATCTCTACCTCATCATTTACAGGAAGGTTCAAGCGAGGAGCGGACGGCAGTTATTTTTTTCAATACGATAAAGGTAAGTGCACAACTGTCATGTGATAAAGGTAAGTGCACTACCGTAATATGATGAAGGTAAGTGCACTACCGTAATATGATAATGGTAAGTGCACTACTCTAATATGATAAAGATAAGTGCACTACTTTAATATGATAAAGGTGAGTGCACTACCTTAATATGATTAAGTTAAGTACACTACTGTAATATGATAAAGAAAATTGCACTACTGTAATATGTGGAAGGTAAGTGCACAACTGTAATATGATAAAGGTAAGTGCAATACTGTATAGCTCGTCAGTTGAAATCGCCCGCGGCCATCTTAATCATCGTGAATGCTAATTGTAAACTTGTCTGTGGGTGCGCAGATGGCTCATGGAACCAATTCTGGGACGCAATGGCCTTGTGCAATAGGTGCGGGGTACACTACTACAGTCCTAACGTGAGACAAGTTGTAGGCTTTGTTAGCCACGTTTGGGAGGGAACATGAGAGGACGAGTAGATATGGGTTTATTCTGATTTGTTTAGACTATTGGCATACTTTATATAAAAACCATTTTTTCTTTAAAGTTTCAAAACCTTAATTCAGAGAGGAACCGCATTACTTATAATGGACAAGCAGAGAAGATGTACATTTTTTTGTTGTTTTTTTCAAGACAAATCTATCCGAAGAAGTGACGACAGTTCACGCAGATCTTCTCTAACTCAGAAAGGTAAAGGAAAATGAACTATGATTTAATGTTGTCTTATTTGATTTAGAAGTATTTAAGCTTACATGTTATAAACGTGTGTGTATCTATTGCAGTCTGCAGTGTATCTATTGCAATCTACTTTGTGGCTATCTAGTGCAATCTGCCGTGTGAGTATCTGTTGCAGTTTGCTGTGTGAGTATCTATTGAAATCTGCTGTATGGGTATCTATTGCAGGCTGCTGTGTGAGTATCTATTGCAGTCTGCTGTGTGAGTATCTTTTGCAGTCTGCTGTGTGGACACCTATTGCAATCTGTTGTGTGAGTATCTATTGCAGTCTGCTGTGTGAGTATCTTTTGCAGTCTGCTGTGTGGGCACCTATTGCAATCTGTTGTGTGAGTATCTATTTCAGTCTGCTGTGTGAATATCTATTGCAGTCTGCAGTGTGAGTATCTTTTGCATTCTGCTATGTGGGTGTCTATTGCAGTCTACTGTGTGAGTATCTATTGCAACCTGCTGTGTGAGTATCTATTGCAATCTGCTGTGTGAGTATCTATTGCAAACTACTGTGTGGGTATTTATTGCAGTCTGCTGTGTGGGTATCTATTGCCGTCTGCTGTGTGAGTATCTTTTGCACTCTGCTGTGTATGTATTGCAATCTGCTGTGTGGGTATCTATTGCAATCTGCTGTGTGAGTATATATTGCAGTCTGCTGTGTGAGTATCTATTGCAATCTACTGTGTGAGTATCTATTGCAGTCTGCTTTGTGAGTATGTATTGCAGTCTGCTATGTGAGTATCCCTTGCAATCTGCTGTGTATCTATTGCAATCTGCTGTGTAAGTATCTATTGCAGTCTGATGTGTGAGAATCTATTGCAATCTGCTGTGTGGGTATCTATTGCAGTCTGCTGTGTGGGTATCTATTGCCGTCTGCTGTGTGAGTATCTTTTGCAGTCTGCTGTGTATCTATTGCAATCTGCTGTGTGGGCATCTATTGCAATCTGCTGTTTGAGTATCTATTGCAGTCTGCTGTGTGAGTATCTATTGCAATCTACTGTGTGAGTATCTATTGCAATCTGCTGTGTGGGTATCTATTGCAATATGTTGTGTGAGTATCTATTGCAATCTACTGTGTGAGTATCTATTGCAGTCTGCTGTGTGGATATCTATTGCAACCTGCTGTGTGAGTATCTATTACAGTCTGCTGTGTATCTATTGCAATCTGCTGTGTGGGTATCTATGGCAATCTGCTGTGTGAGCATCTGTTGCAGTCTGCTGTATGAGTATCTATTGCAATCTGCTGTGTGAGTATCTATTGCAGTCTGCTGTGTGAGTATGTATTGCAGTCTGCTGTGTGAGTATTCATTGCAATCTGCTGTGTGAGTATCTATTGCAATCTGCTGTGTGAGTATCTATTGCAGTCTGCTGTGTGAGAATCTATTGCAATCTGCTGTGATAGTATCTATTGCAGTCTGCTGTGTGAGTATCTATACCATTCTGCTGTGTGTGTATCTATGCAATCTGCTGTGTGTGTATCTTTTGCAGTCTGCTGTGTGGGTATCTATTGCAATCTGCTGCATGAGTGTCTATTGCAATTTGCTGTGTGAGTATCTATTGCAATCTGCTTTGTGATATATATTGCAATCTGCTGTGTGGGTATCTATCGCAATCTGCTTTGTGAGTATCTCTTGCAATCTGCTGTGTGGGTATCTATTGCAATCTGGTGTGTAAGTATCTATTGCAATGTGCTGTGTGAGTATCTATTTCAATCTGTTGTGTGAGTATCTCTTGCAATCTGCCGTGTGGGTATCTATTGTTTCTTAAATATTCAGCCCCATAACATGAATCTGCACGCAATGTAATCTGTCATGGTTGTGCTGGTATAAATATTTTGACAGTGACACTGACAAATGGCGCGCTGACAAAAGTATCAATGAAAGTTAATGACGATGAAGATCAGGACACAGTGTCATACTTGGATGTCACTCAGTTAGTGAGTAGCAGAAATTAAAGAGGGTAGGCTTCGCTGGGCTGGACACTTAGAAAAAATGCCAAATGACAGCGTAGTGAAGAGGGTACATCACAAAAACCCTAGAGGAAAGCTGCTCAGAGGGAGACGGGGGCTTAGATCAATGGATGTCGCGGAAAACGATCTACTACAACTGGGAATCAAAGGATAGGGAAAAAGCATCCGTTAGGTTTTGGTGGCAGCAAGTGGTAAGGTAGGTCGTAGCCCTGCATAGGCTATAGCGCCACGGGTATGAATGGATGGCTCAACTTGATTTGTTGCGTTGTTTTTAAAAGATCAACATTTGATGGCTTAACTTATTTTGTTGTCGTTCCAGAACGCTTTACAAAGACATCCAGTGGACGGTTTGTGGATCACGACGGTAAAGAAAGTAAGTAGTTAACTTAATGTGGTATCCGCAATAAAGCAAGCGTAACTACAAACACTAACAGGTATATGCGGAGAGACACTACCAAGTGTATATGGACAGACGCCAGCAAGTACATATGGAGAGACACTTTTAAGTGTATCTAGACAGACACTATCACGTGCATATATAGATATGCACTGCCAGGTATGCATGGACAGACACCGCCAAGTATATATGGAAAGACGCTACCAAGTATACTTGGACAGACAATATCAGGTATATATGGACAGACAAAACCAATCAAGTATGGACACACACTTTCAAGTGTATATGGCAAGAGACGGCGAAGTATTTATGGACAGACACAACCTAGTGTATATAGACAGATAACCCAATGAATATATAAACAAACACTATATGTTATGAACAGACACCTGCAGGTATATATAGAAACACACTATCAAGTATATATGGACAGACACTACCAAGTATATCTGGACAGACAACATAAAGTATATATAGACAGACACTACCAAGTATATCTGGACAGACAACACCAAGTATATATGGGCAGACACTAACCAAGTATATCTGGACAGACACCACCAAGTATATATGGACAGACACCACTAAGTATATATGCTCAAACGCTTCAAAAACAGCAGAGTGCAATAGATAGTCACCAAGTATATATGGACAGACGCCACCAAGTATATATGGACAGACACCACCAAGTATATATGGACTGAAACTACCTAATTGTTTACGGAGAGACTATGATAATGGTTAGATAGAGATACAAGTCTCTTCAAACGATAACAGCTGGGGTGCCCTGGTGCATTGGGCAAGTTGTACATGATGGTGCATTATTAGCTTTTGTGCACGTTGTAGATTTTGTGTGCATTATTACCACTTACACCTTGAATCTGTAGGTGCATTATCACCATTGAGTAAAGTATATTCATAAAAAATGTCAGTCTATTCTGGACGTCTTACCTTCGTGTACTTTGTCTTGTCACACTAAAGGCGCTGTAACACTAATTTACACTCATAGATTGTGTCTTTCAGATCTGTCCAGGTTGTCTTTTCATTGTGCACTTTGTCTTGTCACACTTAAGTAACAGTAGTTTACACTCATAGATTGTGTCCTTCAAATTAAATACAGCTCAAGGGCCGTTCCGTAGAACATCCAGTGGGTTTTATGTGGACGGTAGAGGAAGAAAAGGTAAGACGTGACACTAATTTTTGACAAGTTTGGGATAACTGCTGGCAGAGGCGTAGCCAGATGGGGGCAAGGGGAATGCGCATGCAGCCCAATCTATGAAATAGGCAAAAAACAAAATGACACCTGTTTTAAATTCATGGATTCAACCTCGAATTTCATACAAGGCCAGGTCTTCCAGTTGAATCTATTGCGCCGAATCTAAGCTGGGAACACTAGCCAAACTTTTGTTGACATTGTCGTAACTAGGGTTGTGAGTTTTTAAGTACTTTTAATGTATCTTCTCTTTCTTCTGAAAGACGCTTTATTGTTGTACATATACAGGGTTTCCTTAATCCATTAAGTCAAACGTGGTTGCTATTTGAAATGACGGAATAGTTTCTAATAGAACGCAGATTATCGAAGTTATTTTAACATATATATATATATATATTTAAATAGTCCCACATCTCCACCGTTTTCAAATTTAAATAAAGAACATTTTCAACTGGCTATAAACAACTTTTCATCTTTGAATTTGTTTGCAGGGAGATTTCGATTGTCGTCAAATGGTTTCTACTACTTTGACGCGAGCGACTCAGGCAAGAATTCCCAAAACAAAGTTTCAATTCAACAGGACTACGGGAGCTGGAGGCGCTGGTCTTTGCTAACAGCCGTTTCCTGTTACTTGTTTTTTTTTAACACTACCCCCTCCTGCATGTCTGTCCCGGGGATCCCCACCCCACCCCACTTGCTCCATGACACACAAAAAGCTCCGAAAACATGACGGCTTTAATTTTCACGACAGTCTTACGTAGCACGGCCATAAAGCCATACCTACTTAATGAGCTGACTTGCCTTTGTGTTTTTTGTTTTTTGTTGTTGCTTCGAATACAATGTACAGTGGAACCGCTAATAAAGAGTTTAATGCGTTCCAGACTCTTACTCATTAAGCGAAACACTCGTTAAACGAAGCAATTTTACCTTTACAAATCGATATAAAATACGATAATGTCTTCCATGCTGAAAAAATACACATTTTTCCAAAAAATTTATTAACATTTATTCAAATAAAATTACTAATGAATTGTTAAGGGGTGTAGCAACTTGGAATACAATTTAGATTTGAAACAAAACACTTAAATAAAAATATGAATTTATGACAAATAATGAATCCATTTTTAACTAGAAAACTGTCTAAAGACATTTGTTTTTTACCGACGCTTCAAAATTTGACGAAAATGTGTCACGGCATTATCATTGAATAAATTTGTAGCACGAACAGCCACCCCCTTATTAGGGTGATGCTTCTCAATGTACGATGCAACCTTTTCCCATGCTTTCAGCATTTCTCTTATTGCGCTAGAAGATTGTTGCTCTGCTACTTCCTCCTCCATTAATGAGCTTTCCTCCATAATTTCTTGCTGTGAAACACGATGCAACTCCATAAGCTCTTCGTTGGTCAACCTTTGACTGTGCTCTTTCACAAGCTCTTCAATATCGTAGTTGTCCGCCTCGAGTCCCATGATATTGGCCAAAGGCACAACCTCGTTAACTGTAGACTCCACAGGTGCTGTTCCACATTCAACAACACTCTCTGGCCAAAGTTTTTTCCAAGCAGAAGTGAGGGAAAAGGAACTTCCCCTTTCTGCGTAACTCGTTGGGCGAAATGTCGCTCGTTAAGAGAGCAACGTCTTCACATTTTTTGCTCGTTTTGTGAATTACGCGTTATGAGAGGTGTTCGTTATGAGAGGTGTTCGTTATGAGAGGTGTTCGTTATGAGAGGTGTTCGTTATGAGAGGTGTGCGTTATGAGAGGTGATCGTTATGAGATGTGTTCGTTATGAGAGGTGTTCGTTATGAGAGGTGTTCGTTATATGAGATGTTAGTTATGAGAGGTGTTCGTTATGAGAGGTGTTCGTTATGAGAGGTGTTCGTTATGAGAGGTGTTCGTTATGAGAGGTGTTCGTTATGAGAGGTGTTCGTTATGAGAGGTGTTCGTTATGAGAGGTGTTCGTTATGAGAGGTGTTCGTTATGAGAGGTGTGCGTTATGAGAGGTGTTCGTTATGAGAGGTGTTCGTTATGAGAGGTGTTCGTTATGAGAGTTGTTCGTTATAAGAGGTGTTCGTTATGAGAGGTGTTCTTTATGAGAGGTGTTCGTTATGAGAGGTGTGCGTTATGAGAGGTGTGCGTTATGAGAGGTGCTCGTTATGAGATGTGTTCGTTATGAGAGGTGTGCGTTATGAGAGGTGTTCGTTATGAGAGGTGTTCGTTATGAGAGGTGTGCGTTATGAGAGGTGCTCGTTATGAGAGGTGTTCGTTATGATAGGTGTTCGTTATGAGACGTGTGCGTTATGAGAGGTGTTCGTTATGAGAGGTGTTCGTTATGAGAGGTGTGCGTTATGAGAGGTGCTCGTTATGAGAGGTGTTCGTTATGAGAGGTGTTCGTTATGAGAGGTGTTCGTTATGAGAGGTGTGCGTTATGAGAGGTGTGCGTTATGAGAGGTGCTCGTTATGAGAGGTGTTCGTTATGAGAGGTGTGCGTTATGAGAGGTGTTCGTTATGAGAGGTGTTCGTTATGAGAGGTGTTCGTTATGAGAGGTGCTCGTTATGAGAGGTGTTCGTTATGAGAGGTGTTCGTTATGAGAAGTGTGCGTTATGAGAGGTGCTCGTTATGAGAGGTGTTCGTTATGAGAGGTGTTCGTTATGAGAGGTGTTCGTTATGAGAGGTTCCACTGTATTTTTAAATAATAACGCATATAAAAGTAATCATCTTAACACAACAGATATGTTTCTTATTATCGTGTGATCTACTCTTAAGTTATTTACAATAAGTTATTTTAAACAAAAATGTCACTGACTACTATTAGATGCCGTTGTCGTTCGGTAAATATCAGTACTAATAAGTAAACATCTTGTGTAAGCTCCAGGTCATAGATACAGATTGAGTATTAACACATATTTATGCATGAAGTCATTGTAATATCAATATATTTATATTTTGTGTCATTACATTTTGCAAAGGTAACATAAGAAAAGTCACCCAGCACTTAATAATTCATTTTTTCAGTAGTTGAAAGTCGTAGTTGTAAGTCGTAGTTGTAAGTCATATATGTAAGTCCTAGTTGTAAGTCCTAGTTGTAAGTCGTAGTTGTAAATCCTAGTTGTAAGTCCTAGTTGTAAGCCCGAGATGTAAGCCCGAGTTGTAAGCCCTAGTTGTAAGCCATTTTGGTAAGCCCTAGTTGTAAGCCCTATTATAGTTGTAAGTGCTAGTTGTAAGTGCTAGTTTTTAGCCCTAGCTATAAGTCCTAGTTGTAAGAATGTATGTAACACACTTTATCCACCCACTGTCTTTGCCCAACCCCATATATTTTTTTTAAAAAAATCTTTGCCTTTTCAGCTTTCAATTTTTTTGTTTCCACGTCGTTTTCAGCTGCGCATCGTCATAAACGCTTGGGAAGTTTGATCCCCGACAGTGGCAAGTGAAATATTTCCTCGTTTAGAGCTGGGGGTGATTACAAATCCGTAGCAAGGACTGATGGATGCACATTTTATTTGTTGATAGGCTTGTCTTCTGAACCATTGCTTTTTTTTTTTTTTTGTTGAACTATTTCAATGCTCTTTTTTTTTATATGTATAACATCAAGTCAAGGAATGTCTGTAAAGTTTGAACAATCTGTCCTGATAGGTCGAGAATTTAAAAAAATAAA
>CAXITT010001703.1:11568-33102 GCA_964033795.1 Lymnaea stagnalis
TGTATAGGTATCAGTATATATCATTATATCTAACCCTAACCCTAACCCCAACTCCTAACCCTAAGCCTAAACCTAATAATGATGTATGTATGTACATATGCATCTCTACAGGTACAGATATATGTATGGGTATCAGTATATATCATTATATCTAACCCTAACCCTAACCCTAATAGGAATATATAATATATAATATATAACATATAATATATAATATATGTACCTCTATAGGTATCCGTAAATGAAAATGCATCTGTATACGTATCAGTATATATCATTATATCTAACCCTAACCATAACCCTAATGCTGATATATGTATCTATATATGTATCCCTATAGGTATATATATGTGTATAGGTGTCAGTATATATCATCGTATCTAACCCTAACCATAACCCTAATAGTGATATATGTATCTACATATGTACCCCTAGAGGTATATATATGTGTATAGGTGTCAGTATATCTAACCCTAACCCTAACCCTTACCCTATATATTAGTGTGTATATATACGTGTATAAAATGATGACCTATGTTATACATGGTAAATATGGTGTATATTATGATACTAGTTTATATTATGTGGTAATTTGTGATGGTCAACGACTTTGGAAATAATGTAGATTGAAGTCGTATACAACTCAACAAAGTTTTTTCTACAATTCTACCCGATGACAAATTCTGAGATTTATGTGATTTTTTTGTAACTTGCTGTCATGTTAGGGATTTGATTTTGGAATTATTTGGAAGTATATGTAGTACACTACAGGACCAACGAGAGGTTAAACCGGATGTTGGATTGAAAACACCTCAAAAAATTTTAAAAAAATAAAAAAGAAATGCAAAGAGTGAGAATTGCCGCGGTTTCCGTGGAGTCCCTGTGGAGCGCTTACGAGATGAAGCGAAGAGCGACGCGCCGTCCACTTGCTTGGTTTTCCGAACGCCCGGAAAGTTTCCGAAAGTCAACCTCTCGTGGCGCGTCGACCGTCAGCGGGGCCGACACCGGACAGGGCACCCCGGGAGTTTGGAAGGGCGCCCCATCTAATGGCGCCATCGCTTTTTGTCGGCGCTGACCGCTTGAACCGGTGAACCGGTTCGAACCGGTTTTGACGTTTTCCGGTTTTCCGTAAGCCGCAGACGCCGGAGTCGACCGGACAGACTCGGTGGGATGAGATCGAGCCTGGACCGATAAAAAACCTTCAACAGTCTATCTAGAAATGATGACGCGTGACGTTGTATTTGGGTTGGAAATTTGTTGTTTAAAAAAAAAAAAAAAAAGAAATGCAAAGCTTAGCAACCGACTACTGCCGCGGCGGCTGCTGCTTCTGGTTGCTTGGTTGCTCGCTCTGGGACTCTGTCGATTTCTCTCGACAAGTCTGCCGACAACGTTTTGCGAACGAGCGAAGTGGACGAACTACCGTCGTCAAAAGAAAGCGGAGAAAACTTGAGAGGATAAGTCTCGCTGGCGCGGACCTCGTGGAGGTGAGCAGGCGCGCCGTCCACACTTGCTTGGTTTTCCGAACGCCCGGGAAGTTTTCCGAAAGTCCAGCTCTCGTGGTGCCTCGACCGTCAGCGGGGCCGACACCGGATTGGGCACTCCGGGGGTTTGCAAGGGCGCCCGATCGAATGGCGCCATCGGTTTTGCTCCTGGCTGACCGCTTGAACCAGTTAACCGGTTCGGACCGGTTTTGACGTTTTCCGGTTTCCCGTAACCGGCAGACCCCGGAGTCGACCGGACCGACTCGGTGGGGTGAGGCCGGGCCTGGGCCGATGGAAAACCTTCAACGGCCTATCTAGAAATGTTGACGCGTGACGGTGTATTTGGGTTGGAAATGTGTGGTTTTAAAAAAAAAAAATTTTAATTTAAAACAAAAAAAAAGAAATGCAAAGCGTGAGAATTTCCGCGGTCTCCGTGGAGTCGCCGTGGAGTCCCCGTGGAGCGCTTACGAGATGAAGCGAAGAGCGACGCGCCGTCCACTTGCTTGGTTTTCCGAACGCCCGGAAAGTTTTCCGAAAGTCCAGCTCTCGTGGCGCGTCGACCATCAGCGGGGCCGACACCGGATTGGGCACTCCGGGGGTTTGGAAGGGCGCCCGATCGAATGGCGCCATCGGTTTTGCTCCTGGCTGACCGCTTGAACCGGTTAACCGGTTCGGACCGGTTTTGACGTTTTCCGGTTTTCCGTAACCGGCAGACCCCGGAGTCGACCGGACAGACTCGGTGGGGTGAGTCCGGGCCTGGGCCGATGGAAAACCTTCAACGGCCTATCTAGAAATGTTGACGCGTGACGGTGTATTTTTGTTGGAAATGTGTGGTTTTAAAAAAAAAAAATTTAAATTTAAAACAAAAAAAAAGAAATGCAAAGCGTGAGAATTTCCGCGGTCTCCGTGGAGTCGCCGTGGAGTCCCCGTGGAGCGCTTACGAGATGAAGCGAAGAGCGACGCGCCGTCCACTTGCTTGGTTTTCCGAACGCCCGGAAAGTTTTCCGAAAGTCAACCTCTCGTGGCGCGTCGACCATCAGCGGGGTCGACACCGGATGGGGCGACCCGGGAATTTGGAAGAGCGCCCCATCGAATGGCATCAACGGTTTTGGTCGGCGTTGACCGCTTGAACCGGTTAACCGGTTCGGACCGGTTTTTACGTTTTCCGGTTTTTCGTAACCGGCAGACGCCGGAGTCGACCGGACAGACTCGGTGGGTTGAGTCCGAGCCTGGGCCGATGGAAAACCTTCAACGGCCGATCTAGAAATGTTGTTGCGTGACGGTGTATTTGGGTTGGAAATTTGTTGTTTAAAAAAAAACCAAAAAAAAAAGAAATGCAAAGCTTAGCTTAGCAACAGACGACTGCCGCGGCGGCTGCTGCTGCTGGTTGCCGGCTCTGGGCCGCTGGGACTCTGTCGATTTTTCTCGACAAGTCTGCCGGCAACGTTTCGCCAACGAGCGAAGTGGACGAACTACCGTCGTCAAAAGAAAGCGGAGAAAACTTGAGAGGATAAGTCTCGCTGGCGCGGACCTCGTGGAGGTGAGCAGGCGCGCCGTCCACACTTGCTTGGTTTTCCGAACGCCCGGGAAGTTTTCCGAAAGTCCAGCTCTCGTGGTGCCTCGACCGTCAGCGGGGCCGACACCGGATTGGGCATTCCGGGGGTTTGCATAGCGCCCGATCGAATGGCGCCATCGGTTTTGCTCCTGGCTGACCGCTTGAACCAGTTAACCGATTCGGACCGGTTTTGACGTTTTCCGGTTTCAGGTAACCAGCAGACAACGGAGTCGACCGGACAGACTCGGTGGGGTGAGGCCGGGCCTGGGCCGATGTAAAACCTTCAACGGCCTATCTAGAAATGTTGACGCGTGACGGTGTATTTGGGTTGGAAATGTGTGATTTTAAAAAAAAATTTAAAAAAAAAAAAAAAGAAATGCAAAGCAAAAGCGTGAGAATTTCCGCGGTCTCCGTGGAGTCGCTGTGGAGTCCCCGTGGAGCGCTTACGAGATGAAGCGAAGAGCGACGCGCCGTCCACTTGCTTGGTTTTCCGAACGCCCGGGAAGTTTTCCGAAAGTCCAGCTCTCATGGTGCCTTGACCGTCAGCGGGGCTGACACCGAATGGGGCATTCCGGGTGTTTGGAAGGGCGCCCCATCGAATGGCGCCATCGGTTCGGGACCTGGCTGAACGCTTGAACCGGTTAACCGGTTCGGACCGGTTTTGACGTTTTCCGGTTTTTCGTAACCGGCAGACGCCGGAGTGGACCGAACAGACTCGGTGGGGTGAGACCGACCTTGGGCCAATGAAAAACCTTCAACGGCTCATTTAGAAATGTTGTTGCGTGACGTTGTATTTTGGTTGGAAATTTGTTGTTTAAAAAAACAAAACAAAAAAGAAATGCAAAGCTTAGCAACTGACTACTGCCGCGGCAGCTGCAGCTGCTGGTTGCTTGGTTGCTCGCTCTGGGACTCTGTCGATTTCTCTCGACAAGTCTGCCGGCAACGTTTCGCGAACGAGCGAAGTGGACGAACTACCGTCGTCAAAAGAAAGCGGAGAAAACTTGAGAGGATAAGTCTCGCTGGCGCGGACCTCGTGGAGGTGAGCAGGCGCGCCGTTCACATTTGCTTGGTTTTCCGAACGCCCGGGGTGTTTTCCGAAAGTCCAGCTCTCATGGTGCCTTGACCGTCAGCGGGGCCGACACCGGATGGGGCATTCCGGGTGTTTGGAAGGGCGCCCCATCGAATGGCGCCATCGGTTTGGGACCTGGCTGAACGCTTGAACCGGTTAACCGGTTCGGACCGGTTTTGACGTTTTCCGGTTTTTCGTAACCGGCAGACGCCGGAGTGGACCGAACAGACTCGGTGGGATGAGGCCGGGCCTGGGCCAATGGAAAACCTTCAACGGCCTATCTAGAAATGTTGACGCGTGACGGTGTATTTGGTTTGGAAATGTGTGATTTTTTTAAAAAAATATTAAAAAAAAAGAAATGCAAAGCTTATCAACCGACTACTGCCGCGGCGGCTGCTGCTGCTGGTTGCTTGGTTGCTCGCTCTGCGACTCTGTCGATTTCTCTCGACAAGTCTGCCGGCAACGTTTCGCCAACGAGCGAAGTGGACGAACTACCGTCGTCAAAAGAAAGCGGAGAAAAGTTGAGAGGATAAGTCTCGCTGGCGCGGACCTCGTGGAGGTGAGCAGGCGCGCCGTCCACACTTGCTTGGTTTTCCGAACGCCCGGGAAGTTTTCCGAAAGTCCAGCTCTCGTGGTACCTCGACCGTCAGCGGGGCCGACACCGGATTGGGCACTCCGGGGGTTTGCAAGGGCGCCCATTTGAATGGCTCCATCGGTTTTGCTCCTGGCTGACCGCTTGAACCAGTTAACCGGTTCGGACCGGTTTTGACGTTTTCCAGTTTCCCGTAACCGGCAGACCCCGGAGTCGACCGGACAGACTCGGTGGGGTGAGGCCGGGCCTGGGCCAATGTAAAACCTTCAACGGCCTATCTAGAAATGTTGACGCGTGACGGTGTATTTGGGTTGGAAATGTGTGATTTTAAAAAAAAAATAAAAAAAGAAAAAAAAAGAAATGCAAAGCAAAAGCGTGAGAATTTCCGCGGTCTCCGTGGAGTCGCCGTGGAGTCCCCGTGGAGCGCTTACGAGATGAAGCGAAGAGCGCCGCGCAGTCCACTTGCTTGGTTTTCCGAACGCCCGGAAAGTTTTCCGAAAGTCAACCTCTCGTGGCGCGTCGACCATCAGCGGGGTCGACACCGGATGGGGCACCCCGGGGGTTTGGACGGGCGCCTCATCGAATGGCTTCATCGTTTTTGGTCGGCGTTGACCGCTTGAACCGGTTAACCGGTTCGGACCGGTTTTGACGTTTTCCGGATTTTCGTAACCGGCAGACGCCGGAGTCGACCGGATAGACTCGGTGGGGTGAGTCCGAGCCTGGGCCGATGGAAAACCTTCAACGGCCCATCTAGAAATGTTGTTGCGTGACGGTGTATTTGGGTTGGAAGTTTGTTGTTTAAAAATAAACCAAAAAAAAAAGAAATGCAAAGCTTAGCTTAGCAACCGACGACTGCCGCGGCGGCTGCTGCTGCTGGTTTCCGGCTCTGGGCCGCTTGGACTCTGTCGATTTCTCTCGACAAGTCTGACGGCAACGTTTCGCCAATGAGCGAAGTGGACGAACTACCGTCGTCAAAAGAAAGCGGAGA
The DNA here is from genome assembly GCA_964033795.1 of Lymnaea stagnalis. Lineage (NCBI taxonomy): Eukaryota > Metazoa > Mollusca > Gastropoda > Lymnaeidae > Lymnaea > Lymnaea stagnalis. The sequence continues at coordinate 17,254 of CAXITT010001703.1, forward strand.
AAACTTGAGAGGATAAGTCTCGCTGGCGCGGACCTCGTGGAGGTGAGCAGGCGCGCCGTCCACACTTGCTTGGTTTTCCGAACGCCCGGGAAGTTTTCCGAAAGTCCAGCTCTCGTGGTGCCTCGACCGTCAGCGGGGCCGACACCGGATTGGGCACTCCGGGGGTTTGCAAGGGCGCCCGATCGAATGGCGCCATCGGTTTTGCTCCTGGCTGACCGCTTGAACCAGTTAACCGGTTCGGACCGGTTTTGACGTTTTCCGGTTTCCCGTAACCGGCAGACCCCGGAGTCGACCGGACAGACTCGGTGGGGTGAGGCCGGGCCTGGGCCGATGGAAAACCTTCAACGGCCTATCTAGAAATGTTGACGCGTGACGGTGTATTTGGGTTGGAAATGTGTAATTTTTAAAAAAAAATTAAAAAAAAAAAAAGAAATGCAAAGCAAAAGCGTGAGAATTTCCGCGGTCTCCGTGGAGTCGCCGTGGCGTCGCCGTGGAGCGCTTACGAGATGAAGCGAAGAGCAACGCGCCGTCCACTTGCTTGGTTTTCCGAACGCCCGGAAAGTTTTCCGAAAGTGATCCTCTCGCAACCGACGACTGCCGCGGCGGCTGCTGCTGCTGGTTGCCGGCTCTGGACCGTCAGCGGGGCCGACACCGGATTGGGCACTCCGAGAGTTTGCAAGGGCGCCCAATCGAATGGCTCCATCGGTTTTGCTCCTGGCTGACCGCTTGAACCAGTTAACCGGTTCGGACCGGTTTTGACGTTTTCCGGTTTTTCGTAACCGGCAGACGCCGGAATCGACCGGACAGACTCGGTGGGATGAGTCCGAGCCTGGTACGATAGAAAACCTTCAACGGCCCATCTAGAAATGTTGTTGCGTGACGGTGTATTTGGGTTGGAAGTTTGTTGTTTAAAAAAACAACAAAAAAAAAAAAGAAATGCAAAGCTTAGCTTAGCAACCGACGACTGCCGCGGCGGCTGCTGCTGCTGGTTGCCGGCTCTGGGCCGCTGGGACTCTGTCGATTTCTGGAGGGCAAGTCTGGTGTCTGGGTCCCTGATCCTGGTTTTGACTTTAACGGTTACGAATATGTCGGACCGGGGTCTTGGACGCTGTTCTTCGTGAGCGGCCGTGCAAGAGCGTCCTGCTCAGTCACGCTTCAGCAGATATTAATGTCGGTGCCAGCAGCCAGCCGACTCAGTCGGGGGATTTGAGTCGCAGTGCTGTGGTCTGGCGAATAGGCCGCTAACAGCTACTGTTGGCGGTGTCGGCTCGTCGGACCTGGAGTGGGTCCCTGTTCATGTGGAACTGGGAAGACCCTCGACCAGGCGAGGCCCACCCGGTGCCCCAACGGGACTTCCACGCCTCCGTAGGTTGCGGATAACGGAACAGCCACCAAACGAGGTCGCCACCTCGGGCGGCGGTTACGCGCTTTAATAACGCCTGGTCCGGCGTGGCCAGGCCGAATACGCGCGGGCGGACAGAAGGGGGCGGGGACACGACCACCAGCGTTTTGGGTCCCCGTAAAAAAGAGAACGAGATCACAAAGCCCGACCACTCTCCGCTACGAACGGTGATCTCGGGAGGCCAGCTCAAGTCTCCAAATAGTGGCGGTGTCCGGACATTGTCTCTTGATACCATGAACAGTACAACTTACATACGGAACGCAAGAGGCACGGGTCGCAGGCCCACCTTCGTGGCTGTTCCTCCCCGAGGCCACGGGGTTAAAGTTGTTATCGGGGGGACATCACCCAGAACAGGTAACGCAACTGCCCCGTTACCGGCTGCAGTCCCGATCGACCAGCAGCAAGGAGGCAGTGCCCCCCACCGGGGGGGGACATGGGACAAAGAAGCGGCGTAGACGCACGCGTCAACGGGGCAACCGTACCTTCACTAGTTGCCGAGATGAACTAGTGTGCTTACAGTTGAACGCAAACGGGCTGCGACCAAAGGAGTCCGAACTGAGACGGCTCCTCAGTGAGAGACGGGTGGACATCGCTCTTGTCCAGGAGGCTCGAATGAATCGTGAACCGTTCCAGTTGGAGGGCGACACCACCTACCGATGTGAGTGTCAGAAATGTCACGGGCTTGTAACACTGGTGCGATCCAGTCACACAGCCGAGGTGGTGCCAAGGCCATCAGGACCCTCCAGCACAGATTCAATCACGGTGAGAATCTGGACCGGGAACAGGGCTTTCACATTTGTCAACCTCTACAACCCACCAAAGTCAACCGTAAACTTGGCGGTGTCGAAAGCCGTCCTGAGGCGAACAGTGATGGCCGGAGACATTAATGCGCACTCACCAGAGTGGGGTTACTTGGTAACCAACACTTCAGGTCTCGCTGTTAACGAATTGTGTAACACCACTAACATGATCCGACTTCAGAACTCGCACACTCCGCCCACCTTTCTTCACTCTGGCAACGGTGTAGAATCGAGACCCGACCTGACGTTCGTCTCGGGGGACCTTGAAGGTCAGGCGAGCCTTGAAGTCCTTGACTGTATTGGAAGTGATCACAGACCTATCCTACTGACCCTTCAAACGGGGCTACGACCGGAACGTCAAGGGCCAACTGTCAAGCGGTGGCAGTACGCGAAGGCAAAGTGGGAGAGGTTCGAGATACTGACTGACGAATTGGTGAGCCGAACATTCCGCCAGCAGCCAAGTTTAGACCGTACCTATAGCTCCTGGACGGATGCCATCCTCAGGGCTGCAAGAAAATCTATCCCGCGATCGGGAGGTGCCGAGAGGTATCATCCGGGCTGGACACCAGAATTTGAAGACTTGGTGAAAAGACGGAAGGCAGCTCGCAAAGTTGCATCAGAGTCAACTGAAAACCGCCGGACGTACAATTACCTGTCCTCCCAGATTCGAATGCTCTCGGCGAAGGCGAAGAGAGAGAAATGGGGCGAAGCATGCGCCAAGATTGACCTGAGCTCAGATAGCAGAAAGGCTTGGCAAACGCTGCGGAAACTCTCTGGGGAAGGCCGCAGGCAAAACACGTGCCCCCTGAGAACGGAGGACTCCGCTCCGGTAACCACCGACCACAGGCGAGCCGAGATGCTTAATAAACATTTCGCTTACGTCAGCAAAACCCAGAGAGAGACCGATGAAGGAAAGGCCCTAAACCGGGAACGCAAGGTAGGCGAGGCACAGATCGGAGCAGACCGATCCAGTGTCATGTCCCAACCATTCACACCGCGTGAATTGGATGAAGCCCTGAGAAAATGCAAACTCGGAAAGGCCGCCGGCTCAGACCGGGTCTCGAACGATATGCTGCGGCACTTGGGTCCGCTCGCAAAGAGGGCGCTCCTCGATTTTGCCAACAGGACGTGGGATACAGGTCGCATACCGGACGCGTGGCGCAAGGCCACCGTAACACCGATCCTGAAGGCAGGGAAACATGCAGACCGCCCCGACAGCTTCAGGCCAATCTCAATCACCTCGTGTGTTGGGAAGGCTGTGGAGCGGCTCATAAATAGTCGGTTGTACTGGTACCTCGAGGACAAGAAGCTCATTGATGTGAATCAGAGCGGGTTTAGGAGAAAAAGACAACCCATGGACCAGGTGGTGCGGTTGATGCAGTCAGTAGCAGATGGCTTCCAAGACAAGAACAGCACGCTGGCTGTTCTTCTAGACCTCAAACAGGCTTACGACACAGTCTGGAGACCGGGTCTATTGCTCAAACTTCAACAAACGGGTGTGTCGGGGAAAATGTACTGGTGGCTCAAGGACTTCCTTACGAACCGGGTCGTTCGAACTAGATTTGGTACTGCTCTGTCTCGTTACCATCCAGTGGAACAGGGCTTACCACAAGGCTCAGCACTCAGCTGCGTACTATTCCTCGTTTACATCAATGATCTCCCCGGGATCATTCGAAGTGAAAAAACGCTGTTCGCTGACGACTGTAACTTTTGGAGTACAGGGAGGGACGTCTGGGACATGCAAGAAAATGTCCAGGCGAACCTCAATGCGATCAGTGCCTATGCGAGCAAATGGAAGTTAACTGTCAACACTGCAAAGACCGTATTCATACTGTTCACCCTCGGCCGCATTGTCAGAGAGGTGCCGGTCCGATTAGACTATCGAGGGGTGGCCCTGCAGAGGCGTGAAAACGTCCACTACCTTGGAGTAACCCTCGACTCAAAGCTCCAGCTGCATACGCACATCGACCTCGTGGCCCAGGCTGCCTCGAAGAAGCTTTGCATTGTCAAGAAACTCGCTAGCACCAACTGGGGTGCGGCTGCAAGCACGCTCCGTGCTCTTTACATTGGCGCTGTGCGATCAGTAATAGACTACAGCATGCCGATACAGGTTCATGCGAGCAGAACCGCACTAGCGAAACTTGACCTGGTGCAAAATCAGGCAACTCGCCTCATCTGCGGCTCGTTCCGGAGCTCCCCCGTCGCCGCCGCTGAGATCATATCAAACTTGGAACCTCTCGACATCAGGCGTGAGCGAGCTGTCCTGAACTCACTCGAGAGAATCAGGCGTCTGGACGACTCTGACCCGATCAAAAGCCTAGCCGAAGGATGGGTAAGCAAAGAAAGGATTAAGAAAAAATCCTCCCTGCGAGTTGCTCGTGAACTCGAGTCCGAGATTGACCTACCCACCCACAGAGCAAATCTCGAGATCGTGGGAAAGATCAGCCCAGACGAGACCCTCGCTCCGCCAAAAATTGTGACTACCATACCAGGAAGCTGTGCAAAGGCAACGCCAACGCCACCGGCACAGGTCACGGTGAACGCCCAAGAAGCCCTAGCCTCCTACCCGTCCGATAGCATACACGTCTTTACCGACGGGTCTGCTGCTCCCGGCGGGACGGGCTTCGGCATATCTATGCGACTCCCTGACCGAGCACAGCGCATCGAACTAAGTGGGCCCTGCGGAAGGTTCACCCCAGTTGCCGAAGCCGAGATCGAAGCAATCCACGTAGCGATTAACACACTACTCGACGGGTTTAAGGGAGGCAATATCCCACCCGCCGATGTTATTGTGCTCACCGACTCCAGATCAGCGCTTCAGGCACTAACGCACAGTCCCAGCCGAAAGCTAGAGGACACCCTCCGCAATATTGCTACGCTCAGAATGACTTACGGCAAGTCAGTAACAATACAATGGATCCCATCCCACTCACACCTGGAGGGAAACGAGAGAGCAGACGAGCTGGCCAAGCATGGAGCTGACCAGCCGCAACCCGAGACACCGGTCTCACTTCCCGCTATCAAGACCCTGCTGAGGGAACACTTTAGGAACAAGTGGATCCGACGATGGCGGGACGGCAACACGGGGAGAGTGGTATGGGAGAAGTTGAAAGGGCCTACCTGGACCGACGACTGGTGGAAGCTCACACGTCCCGAGCAAGCCACACTGACCCAGGTCAGGACGGGCCACTGTCCCACGAACGACTACCTGACCCGAATGGGCAGGCGAGACAGTCCGCTGTGCAGGCACTGCGGTTTCGACGACGAAACCTTAGAGCACCTAGTCTCGTGTCGAGCGCTAGCAACGGTACGAGATTTGATCTTCGGGGTGCCCCCCGAAATCAAACTCTACGGGGCTCTGGCCGAACTCCGTAAAGCCGCCAGATACTTCAGGCTGGCGCTTGAGGAGGCAGCGCAGTCATAGTCGTGTCCACCGTCCGACCGTAACAGGGGAACTCGTTAGAGACCCCACAAACCAGTCCGGAGACAGAGGGATGAAGAACCTAGCCCTCAGACCGATAGGACCGGCCCAGGATAGGCAAACGCCCGTGTGCGCAAGCCGAGTAGGAAGCCTGGGACGCGGTGGAGACAAGTCCCGCCACCAAGAAACTGGCAAACTCACCGCATCAGACGGGGGGTTGTCCGCAAAAAGGTTTCAGGGAGGCAACGTAAAGGTGGTGGGCAAGCAGTAATGGGATGATGAACCCAGCTGTGTCACGAGCAAAAAATAATAAGCGATGGGACAAGGCAGGATAGACACAGTGTGGGTACGACGAAGCCATCAGAGTGGGGCACGATACGGTGTGCTTGCCGTACCTCATGAAGACGATGGGAGAACGGGGACAAGGTGGAATGAGGTTTCGTCTTCGGCTAAGAAAGAGACTCTCGTTCTTTGAATTTAGTCTGGCGCCCGGGAACCGATCCCGAGGCGCCGTGGTGCGGGTGATCCGCGGGCGCCCCCCTGGTGACCATTGCACCGTCCGCTGGCCTCAGGTAGAGTCGGGGCCATGCTCAATTGTTCCCTCTGCCCGTTGGGCTGGGTTGAGAGTGCCTGCGTCCAGGACACCGACGCTAACGGAGGGAGCCGAAATCCCTGGAAGAAAAGGCTGGTTGGGCACATGCCCTGAGTTCCGGCAGTTTTGACTGCGGCTCCTTGGATAGAAACTGTTCGGGACGGTATTGTCCGCGGCGGCGGGAAGATTTGCTCGAAATAGTCTTCTGCCCGGCCTGGTCGGTTTTCACAACCGGGTCAATTTGTACAAGTGGCCCCCGGACACGTGGGGGGTTTCACGAGCCAGGCCAATCCGCGTCCGTTGCTTATCAACGGGGGGGTCCCTGATCCTGGTTTTTGACTTTAACGGTTACGAATACGTCGGACCGGGGTCTTGGACGCCGCTCTTCGTGAGCGGTCGTGCAAGAGCGTCCTGCTCAGTCACGCTTCAGGAGATATTAATGTCGGTGCCGGCAACGTTTCGCCAACGAGTGAAGTGGACGAACTACCGTCGTCAAAAGAAAGCGGAGAAAACTTGAGAGGATAAGTCTCGCTGGCGCAGACCTCGTGGAGGTGAGCAGGCGCGCCGTCCACACTTGCTTGGTTTTCCGAACGCCCGGGAAGTTTTCCGAAAGTCCAGCTCTCGTTGTGCCTCGACCGTCAGCGGGGCCGACACCGGATTGGGCACTCCGGGGGTTTGCAAGGGCGCCCGATCGAATGGCGCCATTGGTTTTGCTCCTGGCTGACCGCTTGAACCAGTTAACCGGTTCGGACCGGTTTTGACGTTTTCCGGTTTCCCGTAACCGGCAGACCCCGGAGTCGACCGGACAGACTCGGTGTGGTGAGGCCGGGCCTGGGCCGATGGAAAACCTTCAACGGCCTATCTAGAAATGTTGACGCGTGACGGTGTATTTGGGTTGGAAATGTGTGATTTTAAAAAAAAAATAAAAAAAAAAAAAAAAGAAATGCAAAGCAAAAGCGTGAGCATTTCCGCGGTCTCCGTGGAGTCGCCGTGGAGTCCCCGTGGAGCGCTTACGAGATGAAGCGAAGAGCGACGCGCCGTCCACTTGCTTGGTTTTCCGAACGCCCGGAAAGTTTTCCGAAAGTCAACCTCTCGTGGCGCGTCGACCATCAGCGGGGTCGACACCGGATGGCGCACCCCGGGGGTTTGGACGGGCGCCCGATCGAATGGCGCGATCGGTTTTGGTCGGCGTTGACCGCTTGAACCGGTTAACCGGTTCGAACCGGTTTTAACGTTTTCTGGTTTTTCGTAACCGGCAGACGCCGGAGTCGACCGGATAGACGCGGTGGGGTGAGTCCGAGCCTGGGCTAATAGAAAACCTTCAACGGCCCATCTAGAAATGTTGTTGCGTGACGGTGTATTTGGGTTGGAAATTTGTTGTTTAAAAAAAACAACCAAAAAAAAAAGAAATGCAAAGCTTAGCAACCGACGACTGCCGCGGCGGCTGCTGCTGCTGGTGCTGGTTGCCGGCTCTGGGCCGCTGGGACACTGTCGATTTCTTTCGACAAGTCTGCCGGCAACGTTTCGCCGACGAGCGAAGTGGACGAACTACCGTCGTCAAAAGAAAGCGGAGAAAACTTAAGAGGATAAGTCTCGCTGGCGCGGACCTCGTGGAGGTGAGCAGGCGCGCCGTCCACACTCGCTTGGTTTTCCGAACGCCCGGGAAGTTTTCCGAAAGTCCAGGTCTCGTTATGCCTCGACCGTCAGCAGGGCCGACACCGGATGGGGCACCCCGGGAGTTTCAAAGGGCGCCCAATCGAATGGCGCCATCGGATTTGCTCCTGGCTGACCGCTTGAAACGGTTAACCGGTTCGGACCGGTTTTGACGTTTTCCGGTTTTCCGTAACCGGCAGACCCCGGAGTCGACCGGACAGACTCGGTGAAATGAGTCCTGGCCTGGGCTGATGGAAAACCTTCAACGGCCTATCTAGAAATCTTGACGCGTGACGGTGTATTTGGGTTGGAAATGTGTGGTTTTAAAAATAAAATTAAAAAAAAAAAAAGAAATGCAAAGCGTGAGAATTGCCGCGGTCTCCGTGGAGTCGCCGTGGAGTCCCCGTGGAGCGCTTACGAGATGAAGCGAAGAGCGACGTGGCGTCCACTTGCTTGGTTTTCCGAACGCCCGGAAAGTTTTCCGAAAGTCAACCTCTCGTGGCGCGTCGACCATCAGCGGGGTCGACACCGGATGGGTCACCCCAAGGGTTTAGAAGTGCGCCCAATCGAATGGTTCCATCGGTTTTGGTCTTGGCTGACCGCCTTAACCGGTTAACCGGTTCGGACCTGTTTTGACGTTTTCCGGTTTTCCGTAACCTGCAGACCCCGGAGTCGACCGGACAGACTTGGTGGGGTGAATCCGGGCCTGGGATAATGAAAAACCTTCAACGGCCTATCTAGAAATGTTGACGCGTGACGGTGTTTTTGGGTTGGAAATTTGTTGTTTAAAAAAAAAAAAAGAAATGCAAAGAAGCCAGAACTCTGAAAAAAATGCATACGACCTTTTGGCTTCACTGATGCCGCGGGCAACGTTGCGCTCGCTACATGAGCGGCCAGTCAATCATGCGTGGTTAGGTTTAGTGGGTCACCGGGCGGCATTTTACCCACTGCCGTTAAGTTTAAATTTAATATTTATTTGCCCGGGGCAGGAGTCGAACCTGCGTTAAACCTCCACTCACAGTGCCTGAATTCGAGACATCTGGCACCAGACTTGCCCTTACGGGCCCCTTCTTCCCTATCGGGGATGTTGCACGTCTGGATGCGTGCAAATCTCCAGGAAAGGATGTAAAAAAAAAAAAAAAAAAAAAAAAAAGAAAGCATGCCACTCAGACGAGGACGTGAGACGGAGATAGTTGCTCGTCTTGTTGCGAACAAATCTCCTGGTCCAAGGCTGAGTCTCAACAGATCGCAGTGAGGTGGCTGCTCTACTGATTACGACACCCCGACCGAGAACTAAGTCGTCTACAAATGATTTAACACCTCCACGCCGCATGGGGTGAATATCGGACAGGCCCCCGCCCGCACTGCTCGGCGGAACGGCAAAGACCTCTTACTACGGCTGAACCTAGACGCTCGGCCCCCCTTCCCTCCCTTGCGGGCGGGGGAGGGGCACGTGTGCGCCCATATCGTTGCCTCCCGACGCGGGGGTGCGAAAGATATCGTCGCATATCCGGGCGGGATTCTGACTTAGAGGCGTTCAGCCATAATCCCTCAGATGGTAGCCTCGCACCATTGGCTTATCAGCCAAGCATGGCCCTGGAATGACTTTTGCTTTTCCGCGGGGACAGCACTGACCACGCGCCTTCGATTTCGCCATACCCACGATTCGTGTTTTTTGTCTGGCGATCAGACCCCACATATTATATCTGAACGTATTTCGACAGCTCAAAATCGCCCGAAATATTGTATATTAAACTGAAAATTTTGGGGTACATAGTCCCAGGAGGCACCCTTTCGGGTGCCGAAATCTAGCGACTGCCCAGCCAAAACCGGAAAAGGCGCCAACCACAAACCGGCACCTAAGGTGACATTCAGTACAGCGGTTGAGCATACGTCATCCGTTTCTGGCAAAAGCAACCGGTGACCGGTTCACTTGGGGGGAGCCGGTCGACCGGAAGTGGGCGTGGCCAAATCTAGCGACTGCCCAGCACGAACAAGCAGTAGCGCCGGCACAAAATCGGAAACCCAGGGGTATTTTCGTACGGCGGATTGAAATCAGACATTCGTTGCCGGCTGTCGCAACCGGTTCGACCGGTTCGCTCGAGAACCGGAAGAAAAACCGGCATTTTTTCATACTTTTCTCTATGACTTTCTGAAAATCAACAAAGCCACGTGATAAAACCTAAGAGGGGTCACAGTCTGCCGGTATTTTGCGAAGCCGGTCTTCCGGCTTTTCCGGTCAAAAATTTTGTTTAGCTAAAAAAAACTTTTAAAATAGAGAGAGGAGCAGGGGTGAGCAGGCAAGATACCCATATATTTCTATGGGTACAGATATATGTATAGGTATCAGTATATATCATCATATCTAACCCTAACCCTAACCCTTAACCCCTAACCCTAAGCCTAATACTGATGTATGTATCTACATACGTATCCCTACAGGTACATATATATGTATAGGTATCAGTATATATCATCATATCAAAACCTAACTCTAATCCCAACCCCTAACCCTAACCCTAATACTGATGTATGTATCTACATACGTTTCACTACATGTCCAGATATATGTATAGTTATCAGTATATATCATCATATCTAACCCTAACCCTAAACCCAACCCCTAACCCTAAGCCTAATACTGATGTATGTATCTACATACGTATCCCTACAGGTACCGATATATGTATAGGTATCAGTATATATCATTATATCTAAACTAACCCTAACCCCAACCCCTAACCCTAAGAATAATACTGATGTATGTATCTACAAACGTATGCCTACAGGTACAGATATATGTATAGGTATCAGTATATATCATCATATCTAACCCTAACCCCAACCCCTAACCCTAACCCCAACCACTAACCCTAACCCCAACCCCTAACCCTAACCCCAACCCCTAAACCTAAGCCTAAGCCTAATAATGATGTACGTATGTACATATGCATCCCTACAGGTACAGAAATATGTATAGGTATCAGTATATATAATTATATCTAACCCTAACCCTAACCCCAACTCCTAACCCTAAGCCTAAACCTAATAATGATGTATGTATGTACATATGCATCCCTACAGGTACAGATATATGTATAGGTATCAGTATATATCATTATATCTAACCCTAACCCTAACCCCAACTCCTAACCCTAAGCCTAAACCTAATAATGATGTATGTATGTACATATGCATCTCTACAGGTACAGATATATGTATAGGTATCAGTATATATCATTATATCTAACCCTAACCCTAACCCTAATAGGAATATATAATATATAATATATAACATATAATATATAATATATGTACCTCTATAGGTATCCGTAAATGAAAATGCATCTGTATATGTATCAGTATATATCATTATATCTAACCCTAACCATAACCCTAATGCTGATATATGTATCTATATATGTATCCATATAGGTATATATATGTGTATAGGTGTCAGTATATATCATCATATCTAACCCTAACCATATCCCTAATAGTGATATATGTATCTACATATGTACCCCTAGAGGTATATATATGTGTATAGGTGTCAGTATATCTTACCCTAACCCTAACCCTTACCCTATATATTAGTGTGTATATATACGTGTATAAAATGATGACCTATGTTATACATGGTAGATATGGTGTATATTATGATACTAGTTGATATTATGTGGTAATTTGTGATGGTCAACGACTTTGAAAATAATGTAGATTGAAGTCGTATACAACTCAACAAAGTTTTTTCTACAATTCTACCCGATGACAAATTCTGAGATTTATGTGATTTTTTTGTAACTTGCTGTCATGTTAGGGATTTGATTTTGGAATTATTTGGAAGTATATGTAGTACACTACAGGACCCACGAGAGGTTAAACCGGATGTTGGATTGAAAACACCTCAAAAAATTTAAAAAAAATAAAAAAGAAATGCAAAGAGTGAGAATTGCCGCGGTTTCCGTGGAGTCCCCGTGGAGCGCTTACGAGATGAAGCGAAGAGCGACGCGCCGTCCACTTGCTTGGTTTTCCGAACACCCGGAATGTTTTCCGAAAGTCAACCTCTCGTGGCGCGTCGACCATCAGCGGGGTCGACACCGGATGGCGCATCCCGGGGGTTTGGAGGGAAGCCCCATCGAATGGCGCCATCGGTTTTGGTCGGCGTTGACCGCTTGAACCGGTTATTCGGTTCGAACCGGTTTTGACGTTTTCCAGTTTTTCGTAACCGGCAGACGCTGGAGTCGACCGGACAGACTCGGTGGGGTGAGTCCGAGCCTGGGCCAATGGAAAACCTTCAACGGCCCATCTAGAAATGTTGTTGCGTGACGGTGTATTTGGGTTGGAAATTTGTTGTTTTAAAAAAATAACCAAAAAAAAAAGAAATGCAAAGCTTAGCAACCGACGACTGCCGCGGCGGCTGCTGCTGCTGCTGGTTGCCGGCTCTGGGCCGCTGGGACTCTGTCGATTTCTCTCGACAAGTCTGCCGGCAACGTTTCGCCAACGAGCGAAGTGGACGAACTACCGTCGTCAAAAGAAAGCGGAGAAAACTTGAGAGGATAAGTCATGTATAGGTATCAGTATATATCATTATATCTAACCCTAACCCTAACCCCAACTCCTAACCCTAAGCCTAAACCTAATAATGATGTATGTATGTACATATGCATCTCTACAGGTACAGATATATGTATGGGTATCAGTATATATCATTATATCTAACCCTAACCCTAACCCTAATAGGAATATATAATATATAATATATAACATATAATATATAATATATGTACCTCTATAGGTATCCGTAAATGAAAATGCATCTGTATACGTATCAGTATATATCATTATATCTAACCCTAACCATAACCCTAATGCTGATATATGTATCTATATATGTATCCCTATAGGTATATATATGTGTATAGGTGTCAGTATATATCATCGTATCTAACCCTAACCATAACCCTAATAGTGATATATGTATCTACATATGTACCCCTAGAGGTATATATATGTGTATAGGTGTCAGTATATCTAACCCTAACCCTAACCCTTACCCTATATATTAGTGTGTATATATACGTGTATAAAATGATGACCTATGTTATACATGGTAAATATGGTGTATATTATGATACTAGTTGATATTATGTGGTAATTTGTGATGGTCAACGACTTTGGAAATAATGTAGATTGAAGTCGTATACAACTCAACAAAGTTTTTTCTACAATTCTACCCGATGACAAATTCTGAGATTTATGTGATTTTTTTGTAACTTGCTGTCATGTTAAGGATTTGATTTTGGAATTATTTGGAAGTATATGTAGTACACTACAGGACCAACGAGAGGTTAAACCGGATGTTGTATTGAAAACACCTCAAAAAATTTTAAAAAAATAAAAAAGAAATGCAAAGAGTGAAAATTGCCGCGGTTTCCGTGGAGTCCCTGTGGAGCGCTTACGAGATGAAGCGAAGAGCGACGCGCCGTCCACTTGCTTGGTTTTCTGAACGCCCGGAAAGTTTCCGAAAATCAACCTCTCGTGGCGCGTCGACCATCAGCGGGGTCGACACCGGATGGGGCACCCCGGGGATTTGGAGGGGCGCCCCATCGAATGGCGCCATCGGTTTTGGTCGGCGTTGACCGCTTGAACCGGTTAACCGGTTCAGACCGGTTTTAACGTTTTCCGGTTTTTCGTAACCGGCAGACGCCGGAGTCGACCGGACAGACTCGGTGGGGTGAGTCCGAGTCTAAGGAAATGGAAAACCTTCAACGGCCCTTCTAGAAATGTTGTTGCGTGACGGTGTATTTGGGTTGGAAATTTGTTGTTTAAAAAAACAACACAAAAAAAAAAGAAATGCAAAGTTTAGCCTAGCAACCGACGACTGCCGCGGCGGCTGCTGCTGCTGGTTGCTGGCTCTGGGCCGCTGGGACTCTGTCGATTTCTCTCGACAAGTCTGCCAGCAACGTTTCACCAACGAGCGAAGTGGACGAACTACCGTCGTCAAAAGAAAGCGGAGAAAACTTGAGAGGATAAGTCTCGCTGGCGCGGACCTCGTGGAGGTGAGCAGGCGCGCCGTCCACACTTGCTTGGTTTTCCGAACGCCCGGGAAGTTTTCCGAAAGTCCAGCTCTCGTGGTGCCTCGACCATCAGCGGGGCCGACACCGGATTGGGCACTCCGGGGCTTTGCAACGGCGCCCGATGGAATGGCGCCATCGGTTTTGCTCCTGGCTGACCGCTTGAACCAGTTAACCGGTTCGGACCGGTTTTGACGTTTTCCGGTTTCCCGTAACCGGCAGACCCCGGAGTCGACCGGACAGACTCGGTGGGGTGAGGCCGGGCCTGGGCCGATGGAAAACCTTCAACGGCCTATCTAGAAATGTTGACGCGTGACGGTGTATTTGGGTTGGAAATGTGTGGTTTTAAAAAAAAAAAATTTTAAATTTAAAACAAAAAAAAAGAAATGCAAAGCGTGAGAATTTCCGCGGTCTCCGTGGAGTCGCCGTGGAGTCCCCGTGGAGCGCTTACGAGATGAAGCGAAGAGCGACGCGCCGTCCACTTGCTTGGTTTTCCGAACGCCCGGAAAGTTTTCCGAAAGTCCAGCTCTCGTGGCGCGTCGACCATCAGCGGGGCCGACACCGGATTGGGCACTCCGGGGGTTTGGAAGGGCGCCCGATCGAATGGCGCCATCGGTTTTGCTCCTGGCTGACCGCTTGAACCGGTTAACCGGTTCGGACCGGTTTTGACGTTTTCCGGTTTTTCGTAACCGGCAGACCCCGGAGTCGACCGGACAGACTCGGTGGGGTGAGTCCGGGCCTGGGCCGATGGAAAACCTTCAACGGCCTATCTAGAAATGTTGACGCGTGACGGTGTATTTTGGTTGGAAATGTGTGGTTTTAAAAAAAAAAAATTTAAATTTAAAACAAAAAAAAAGAAATGCAAAGCGTGAGAATTTCCGCGGTCTCCGTGGAGTCGCCGTGGAGTCCCCGTGGAGCGCTTACGAGATGAAGCGAAGAGCGACGCGCCGTCCACTTGCTTGGTTTTCCGAACGCCCGGAAAGTTTTCCGAAAGTCCAGCTCTCGTGGCGCGTCGACCATCAGCGGGGCCGACACCGGATTGGGCACTCCGGGGGTTTGGAAGGGCGCCCGATCGAATGGCGCCATCGGTTTTGCTCCTGGCTGACCGCTTGAACCGGTTAACCGGTTCGGACCGGTTTTGACGTTTTCCGGTTTTCCGTAACCGGCAGACCCCGGAGTCGACCGGACAGACTCGGTGGGGTGAGTCCGAGCCTGGGCCGATGGAAAACCTTCAACGGCCCATCTAGAAATGTTGTTGCGTGACGGTGTATTTGGGTTGGAAGTTTGTTGTTTAAAAAAACAACCAAAAAAAAAAGAAATGCAAAGCTTAGCTTAGCAACCGACGACTGCCGCGGCGGCTGCTGCTGCTGGTTGCCGGCTCTGGGCCGCTGGGACTCTGTCGATTTCTCTCGACAAGTCTGCCGGCAACGTTTCGCCAACGAGCGAAGTGGACGAACTACCGTCGTCAAAAGAAAGCGGAGAAAACTTGAGAGGATAAGTCTCGCTGGCGCGGACCTCGTGGAGGTGAGCAGGCGCGCCGTCCACACTTGCTTGGTTTTCCGAACGCTCGGGAAGTTTTCCGAAAGTCCAGCTCTCGTGGTGCCTCGACCGTCAGCAGGGCCGACACCGGATTGGGCACTCCGGGAGTTTGCAATGGCGCTTGATGGAATGGCGCCATCGGTTTTGCTCCTGGCTGACCGCTTGAACCAGTTAACCGGTTCGGACCGGTTTTGACGTTTTCCGGTTTCCTGTAACCGGCAGACCCCGGAGTCGACCAGACAGACTCGGTGGGGTGAGGCCGGGTCTGGGCCGATGGAAAACCTTCAACGGCCTATCTAGAAATGTTGACGCGTGACGGTGTATTTGGGTTGGAAATGTGTGATTTTAAAAAAAAATTAAAAAAA
>CAXITT010001704.1:2473-38921 GCA_964033795.1 Lymnaea stagnalis
TACCAAATGAAATACAATTGAATGGACTATATGTTTGTAAAGTTACTTCTTAAGCATAACTAAATAAACTACCACAAATTACATCCGAATGGCATTTATTCTAAAGGGCCCCGGGTCCGAATTGCGGCTATGCTAATATCATATACTAGATGTAGCCCACCAAACATTGGCGAAAGCAATGCGTGAACTTCCCATCTAATAAAGTTACTTGACGAAAACCTGAACTCATGTTACGCACATTTAAGAATGCCAATTTAGCTACACCCCCCCCCCCTTTTTTTTTTCATGATACTTCACGGCACACTTTTTATTTCACGCCGACCCGCGTCTTAGCATACACCGCGAGCTGGCTGGCAAGCGAGGGCGGTAAGGGAAGGGAGGGAAGGTTTTGCCTGCGTCTTGCTTGCTCTGGCGTATCTGTATATAGCCTGCGTGGTCGTCTTGGTCTTGTTGTGCCCTAGTTTCTGGCGAATTATATATATAGATTAATGATATATTCATAATATGTTACAAATGTATACACAAAGGTACTTTAAAATTATAATTATTTTGACATTTGTAGCCAGTTGCTAGAGTAAAAGGAATGTTAAGTTCTTATAAATTCGTGAATGGCACTTAAATAAATATCACAAATAAAATCTCATTGTTTCCATTGGTACTAATTTTATTACCAATTGTATATAATCATAAAAAATAAAATTGAGCAAATTGTTTTTCTGCTAAAAATATACAAAATGTTAAGTAGAAAAACATTATTGCAATTTTAATGATGAAATTTTGTCATTATTATAATTTATAATTGAAAACATATCAAACAAATCTGATAGGCTTTTTTTATTTGTCATACTCTGTCCACCAAAAGCTTGAATAAATGATACAATTATAGATTTAATTATTTTATTAAAATTATAAACATTGTTGATCAAGCAACATATTGATGAATAATACCTGTATAATACCTGTGAAATACAAACATATATACTTTAAAATTAGTGGTTCTTTGCTCATAGCTTTATAATTTATATATTTTACAAATATTTTTATGAGTAATGAATTCAGAATTTATTAAACAATCATAATCCCTTAATTTGAAAGAAAATGAAATGACAGGGTCTTTATAGGCAAAGATAACTGCAAATTCTCCTTTCTAATGATCTCAAAACTTTCATCTTTTTGCCCCTTGGTTGCTATACCTATAGCGTTCCTGTAACTTAGAAGCAGGGCCTAGGTACAAATTATCACAGCTTTATTGCCCTTAAGTAGCTGAGAATGGATTTTAAAAAATCACATCTTTCCTGTCCCTTAATTGCTGGGGCTAGGTACAAACTATCATAGATTTCCTGCCCATTTGTGGCGTGGCCTAGGTACAAACTATCACAGATGTTGTATTTTAGTAGCTGGGCCTAAGTACAAACTATCCCAGCTTTCCTGCCAATTAGTTGCTATGTGCAAAGTCCTAGATGAGGTTGGCAGTGACCACAAGCCTACTCTCATTACAATTTGTCTTGCACTTGCAAAACCTAGGTTTGCTAGGAGACACTGGTTCTTTGGCAAAGCCAAGTGGTCCCTGTTCCAGGAGCGAACAGAACGTATGATTGCGAAGTCAACAGGGACTCCCAATACACCCAAAAGCACTGATGATGCATATAACGACTTTGTGAGTGGTATCCTCACAGTGGCAAAACAAACAATTCCAAGAACTAACGGGAATCGCAAGTTCCGCCCCTTTTGGAATAAGAGGCTGGCTAAAATTGTCCGTGAACGGAAGAGAGGCCGGACCTAAGCCGGAAAGTTGAAGACGGCCGCTGCTTACAACAGACTAAAGGCAGAAGTCCGGAAGGAGGTTGATAGGGCGAAAAGGGAAAAAATGGGTTAGTACGTGCGGAAAACTCGAAATGAAAGACGGAAAAAAGGTCTGGCGATTGATGGACTCATTATCCTGCACGGGAAAGGTCCGAAATCTGCGTCCGTTGCAAACGATGACAGGCACGGCTACCACAGATGCCAAAAGTGCCGATGCCCTAAACAAGCATTTTGCAAAGATCAATCGGAAGCGGAAAGAGACCAGAGAGAGCCAGAACCTTAACCGTCTCCGGCGAAATGGAGAAGTGGCCCAGAAGTGTGGGCCGCATGCAGAAGTCTTCACCGCGCCTTTCACTATGGTTGAATTGCAAACCGCCATTGACAAGTGCGATGCCACCAAGGCACCAGGTCCGGACAAGATCTGTAATGAGATGATTAAAATCCTTGGCCCAATAGCTAGGACAGAGCCATTGAAAATCATAAACAGATCGTGGGTAACAGGAATCCTACCCAGAGCTTGGCTTAGCGCTACCACCGTCCCTATTCTAAAAGAAGGGAAGAAACTCGATCAACCGACCAGCTACCGCCCGATCTCTTTAACATCGATGTTAGGGAAGGTAGCCGAGAGAATGGTCAACCAGAGACTCTAATGGCACTTGGAGAGCACTAAGAGTCTCAGCCCAATACAGGCGGGCTTCCGCAAGGGAATGCAGCCTGTAGACCAAGTGCGCCGTCTTCTCCAGTCCAAAGCAGATGGCTCCAGAAAAATCACATACAGTGGCTGTATTTTTCGACCTCAATCAAGCCTATGACCGAGTTTGGAGGTCCGGTCTATTGTTGAAATTGCAAAAGTTGAGAATAACCGCGAACATGTACAGGTGGATCTCCGATTTCCTCACAAACCGGACGATTAACACAAAATTCGGCGGCGAAACCTCCAGGAAGAGAACTCTTGAGGAAGGGCTCCCGCAGGGGTCAGCCCTCAGTTGCACCCTCTTCCTTGCATACATCAATGACCTGCCACAGGTGCTAACGACTAGCTCTGCCATGTGTGTGGACGACTTGGTAATCTGGAGCACCGGTAAGGATGTCCACCGCCTGCAAACGCTATTACAGCAAGACCTTTCTGCTATCAACAGGTACATGCGGCGGTGGCACCAGGAAATTAACACCGAGAAGACGGTCTATTCGCTATTCACAAATGGGCGGACCATTCTCAAACAGGAGATCGAGCTCAAGGTGGGCGATGTAGCGCTCAAGTGGGACAAGCAACCGGTTTACCTGGGAGTTAAATTGGACCAAAAGGTGCAAATGCATAATTTTGTACAGGACCTCTGCTCCCAGGCAACCGCCAAGCTCAATCTGGTGAAAAAAACTGGCTTGCACAAGTTGGGGCGCGGGCGCAAGTACGCTTAGAGCTCTTTTCCTAAGCAGTGTAAGGTCGGTGATGGATTACAGCATGCCGGTCCAATCCTTTGCAAGCAAGACCGCACTGGAAAAACTGGGCCGAATTTAGAATCAGGCTCTGAGATTCATCTGTGGCGCATACAAGACTACTTCCACAGCGGCTGTAGAGGTCTTGGCCAATGTAGAACCGTTACAAATTAGGAGGGAAAAGCCAATATTAATTACCGTAGAGAGGTACCGGCGGCTCGACGAAAACGAACCAGCCTCCCAAATGCAGAATAACTGGGTGGGCGGCAGGAGACTAAAGAGGTCCTCTTTCATGCACCAGGTCGTAGAGCTGGAAAGGACAGTCACCTTGCCCCCAAATAGAGAACGTCTGACCTTAATCCCAGTTAATCCGCCATATGCGGAGCCCTCGCGTCCCTCTATACATTTGGCCTTGACTGATGCAGCAGTGACGAAACGCAGCCCTGAACATGTCCAGAAAGTGGCTGCCCTTGAGACCATGGATGTGTTTACACACATACCAGTGAAAGTGTTCACGGACGGCTCTGCCAACCTCAGAGAAAAAACTGCTGGGTACGGTGCGCTCATACTGTATCCAGTGGGAGGACCACCTACTGAAGAACTCTCGGGGCCTTGTGGGACTACAGCGTCAAATTTTGATGCTATGCACATGGCCTTGGAGAGAGTCCACGACACTTTGAAAGGGACGGAACATGCGGGGCTTGATGTGGTTGTTTACTCAGAATCAAGATCTGCTCTTGAGATCTTTGGGAAGAGACAGGGTACCACACGCTAGGACGACGTCATTACCAACGACCTATGCAGACTTGGTGCAAGGTTACAATACAGTGGATACCAGGGTACGTCAACATCAGTGGCAATGAGAGAGCGGACACTCTGGCGAAAACCGGTGCTGCCCAGCCTCAGCCAGAAGTACCAATGACTTTCTTGGGAATTAAAAACTGGCTGGCGGACCACTTCAGGCAGAAGTGGTACAGGCAATGGGCTGACAACACGACCGCCAGAGGCGTCTATTCAAACTTGCCAACTCCTAGCAAACAAGACCCATGGTGGGGGTTAGGGCGCAGATCGCAGAGTTTAGTGACGCAGATGCGCACCGAGCACTGCCCCTTGCGCACATATTTCTGGCGGCTGGATAACAACAGAGATCCTACCTGCCGCCATTGCAGCCTGGCCCCGGAGACCCTAGAGCATCTGTTGACTGAATGTCCCTCATTAGATCTCCCGGGGGAAGCCAGGGTGGTTGGAGGATCCTTCGTGAGGGAAATGTTGTATGGCTCAGCTCAACAGATGGAGTTGATAGCCAATTTACTAGCCGGGATCATAAGAGAGTAATCTCAGACCCTCACCAGAATATGTGTGTTAGTTAGTGGCTGGGCCTAGGTAAAAACTGTCACATCTTTCCTGTCACTTGGTAGCTGGGCCTAGGCACAAATTATCACAGCTTTCCTGCCCCATTGTAGCGTGCCCTAGGTACAAACTATCACATCTTTCCTGTCACTTGGTATCTGGGCCTAGGTACAAATTATCACAGCTTTCCTGCCCCATAGTAGCGTGCCCTAGGTACAAACTATCACAACTTTCATTTCCCCTCTTGACTTACTAGAACTAGGTATTAGCTATCACGGCTTTCCTGTCCCTTAGTAGCTGGGACTAGATACAAACTGTTACAGTTTTTCTTGCTCTCCTTATTGACTACACCTAGGTATTAGATATGACGGATTCTCCGTCCCATACTGACAGCACACCTTACTGTTAAGTATAAAATACCAAAATAAATTTTACAAACACCATTTATTACACGAAGTATTATTTTATTACATTCCCAATACTTTCTTATTTCTCAATTGATACGAAATATAAAATGAAAACAAACAAACAAATATAACAAATAGAAACATTTTATATTTTTCTCAAAATCTTTTTCAGATGGAGATTCATGGTCACATGAGACCTCTGATTGGAGATTGATGGTCACATGAGACCTCTGATTGGAGATTGATGGTCACATGAGACCTCTGATTGGAGATTGATGGTCACATGAGACCTTTGATTGGAGATTTATGGTCACACGAAGACCTGTTCAGATTCTAAATTTCAAGTGACAAGAACAGAAACCCATATTTTACCCCCCACCCCCTCTATTTGGGAGGCTGCTGGAGTAGTTTGGCTGAAACGTTTCTCATATTTAATGGAATGTCCATTGTAAAAATAGGACAGACCTTGGTTAACCAGACTGGGCATGGCAACAAAGTCGCGTAATAAATTGTCAAGTGGGGCAGCATCATTTAAAAATACCTTAAACTAACATGAATTGGTACAAAATATGATTCTTTTAACCACAAAACTTTCTTCTATTATAATATGGAGAGGACTGTGGGGGGGGGGAGGGGGGCTTGTTGTTGGGCAGAACATTTAGCCAAAGTAACTTACTGCTGGAGCGAAGCTTGTCTTGTTCCTTGGAGACAGCAAACAATAATTAATCTCCGATCTCTCTCAAGCACTATACAACAATCATCATATTTCAACCTGCTAAAATATAATTAGGACATATGGAATTTTAGGGGAAACATACAATATAATGTACCAGAGAGTGATTTTAACTTTATGATGTGTGAATGAAATAGTTAAAAACATGATATGTAGCATCTTCAATAATAGTAAAACACAACACATTTTCTGCATAGTAAAAAGTAAAATATTTTCCACATTCAAGCTTGGAATGGTACAAAAAATAATTCAGAGTTAGTACAAAAAATAATTAAAAAAACACCAACAGTCTCATGCATTTGACATGGAATCATATATTATGTATATAAATAGGTAGGATTTAAAAATGAACAAAGGCATTTAGCATTATACAAGCTTAGAACAATATCTACACATAGAATTATAGCTTAAATATGAAATTTGATACCAAGTTCAGATAATGGTGAAGTTGAATAGTCATGGCCTATGTTGTTGTTTTTTTTTGTGTGTCAATTATAGTAAAACATGGATTTTCTTTAATCTAAAAAAAAAAAAAAAAAAAAAAAACGATGATGGAATGCCTGAAAGAATTAATATATGGAGAATGAATTTTTTTATATAGAGAATAGAATGATTTATAAATTAGGTACATTGACTACATATGGTCTATTAACCAAGCTACAACGTCACATAGCTGCAAAATCCTGTAATACTATCATTTCCCCCACTTTCTTTTCCTGTTCTTGATTGTAAGGGAATTGTGACAGAACTATTTTCTTTCGACCCTAATGCTTCCAATTCATTAGATAGACTTTATGCATTGTGGTATGTGAAATTTAAATTCTACAAATATTTAATTATATATCTACTTCACTAGGATCCGTCACTTTTACTTACTTAAAGAAACTAAGATTAATTTAAACTTTAAAAAAGCAAAAATTGCTTAATACTAGAATATTTGCAGAGAATAACTATCAATAAAAAATAATATTTCATTTATGTTACATTTTTAACAATTCACAAGCTTATAAAAGTGATGAGATACTCTGGGTATGCTTGAGCATCATGAAATATGACGTAAAGGACTCCATTTCCATCTGTTCCAGAATCATAAGGATAATTTTTTCTTGGCTTGTTAGGAAGGGCTCTGTCCCCTTCTTTAGTAACTACTGACTCGCCCACTAGAACTCTGACTTGATACATTGTGTGTTCTTTCGTTGTTGGATCTTGTTTGGAGAATTTTACAGAATATTTGGGATCAACTGCAAAGTAGACACCATCCCCAAAGCGGGCAACTGAAAGAAAAGAAAGTTTGAAATGAAAAGAATTTTTTTTTTTCAAAAGTGCATGACTACGATGTTCTTTCACTAAAATGATAATATTAAAACTTAAATTAAAACTTTAATTATATGAATGATAGACTGTCTACCTTGTAATTTGCTTATGCTATTTAATTAAATTTAAGTGCATAACTAATTTTATTCACTTAGCGTTAAAAAAATAATTTAGTTCCTTAAGTGCAATCGATGGATGTTTACTAAATTCCATTCTATAATACTATGACAAATGTATAAGAGGTTAATATTGGGGTGTAGCCACCCCACTTTCTCACCACCAGATGCTTTATGAGGAAAAAGGGGTGGTCCTTTCATTTATATTTCCCCCCCCCCCTCCTCCAAAAAAAACTTTGAAAAACTAAGTTTGGTAAAAAAATCTTGTCACTATTTTAATCTTGCACCATTTTAGATTTGAGAAAAATACAATTATATTTTTGACCAGCAACTACTCAAACTGTATTTTTTTTTCAAAATACTTTGCAATTGACATAATGTAGTAGGTTTGATAATATTACACTGTGCTTTATGTTGATGATAACATTTGTTTTTATTTTTAAAAATGGCATTTCATTAAAGCAATAGAGTTGATAAAGAGTTTAGAAAATAAATAAATTTTTAAAAATCTGATTTGAGAAGTTTACCTGATTTGTAATTTCGACTGAAGCCGCTGTGATTGATGGCGTCAACATTAGAAACGGGTGTGCCATGATACAGCAACTTCTCATTTTCATATCCGGCTGGGTTACGTGAATCCATCTCACGTTTCTTCACGGCATATTGTTGGTACAAGGCCTTATTCTGCACTCTCTGAATCTAAATGAATGGCATATAATATGCACTTTTATATATGGATGAGCATTCACAATTACAAAGGTTCTAAATTATTACAAATTGAATAATTTGTGGTTACGGATATTGAAATTATGACTGCATCGGGATTTAATAATTAAGAAAAATACTTTTAGCTAGAGGGGTATGTTTATATCTTAGTCATTATTATTTTAAATGTCACTGGTCATTTTTAATTAATCACTCAAAAGTAACTTTAAATGTCTAGCGATGTTTATTAATTGAAATATTTTCTCCAGTTACCTGTTTTACTGTTAAATGCACTTGAGCTAGCTGGAGTTTAATAAGTACTGCTTGATATTCCTTGCTTGTTGGTGGTAAATCGACCAGTTTAGGATCTTCATCTTTTTTCATCGCATCCCAGGTGTCTGGAACGGGCTCTTCTGTTAGGGGTGGAAACCGAAGTCAAAATATTGCTGTTTATTGTTAGAAAATGTGCATTTCCAAAGAAAATAATTGGAAATTAACTATTTATTTTAATTCATCAGCTGTTTATTTGTAGTTACACAAAATTATTCTGAAAACTTATTTTTGAAAATTGATGTTATTTTATTTTCCCACTCCTCCTCATCGGTAGTTCTTTTATAATTTGAGCGTGGTCCAAATATGTTCAACATCCAACTTTCTGTTCAATTTTCCTATCCTTTAATATTATATCAGATATAATTGACAATTATTTGGTGGGAAGGGGAGACAAGTAGAGAAAAACATATATTTTAATCAATAAATTCTTTTAGCTCAAATAAAGACAGGGGACTTAACTGAATCACTAAGATTGAAAAAACAATCCAAAAGTGTTTTAGTCATTATTGAACTCAAAATGATTTTTCGTTATTTGGAATAAAACCATTTAATACACATTGGCGATTTGATTCAGTTATTTGCTATTTTGATAACAACATATTCAAGTGTTACAGCATCTCCAGGACACATAAACTATATGCACTATCAAGAACTAAAAAAAAACAATGAGATTTTTGTTTCATTATTTTTTATGCAGTTTTCTTTACACTCATGACATGATCATATGAGCATTTTTAATAAGGAAAAATCATAGCACAATAAATTCTAAAATAAAATTTTTAAACAAGTTATTTTTATAATAACTTCTTAATTCTGAGAATGGGTCCATGACCTTCATCGACTAGCATCAGGGTCTAAGGAACAGAAGTTAAAATCTCTTGAACTAGAGACATTCCCTATATTTTATAATATAAGCCATTGCTTTGAATTGTTGCCTTGGCAAAAATAAACAAATTGTAAACATGCACGCATCATAATTTATTATTTTTTAAATATGTCATCAGGAAAGCATGAATCAAGTTACAGCTTTCTAGAAAATTGGCAAATGGATTTAAAATATGACTCAAAGTTTTCCTCAAACAAATTGGCAATTGACTTGAAAAGAAAATACAACAAAACAACTAACCTGTTGGCAAGAAGACGGCTTCAGCAAAAAAAAACAAGTAAAAACAATATAAAATTTAAAAAAACACTTAGCTGCAATGTAGTATCCGAGAGTATGAGGTAAAATTCAGAGATATATGCAGTTCCTATAAGAAGTTCCTATAAATATTATATCATGCAAATGTATGCTAGTTCAGGTCAGATACTACATTACAGCTTAGTATTTTTTTTTTTACTTTATAATTTATTTTTTTTTACTGTTGCTTGTTTGCTGAAGAAGGCTTCTTTCAGAAATATTTGTTGTTTTGTTGCGACTTTTTTTAGGTTTTCCCATACTCTGTTTCCCTCATTTCCTAAAAAAAGTAAGCAAGTCACATCATTTAGGCCATAATTGTGGCATTATATTATAGCCTACATATTTATATAACAAAACGAGATTCACGGAACCATGCTTTAATAAAGATATTCTGGAATCACAGACAAAAATCAAATATTAAAAACAAATATTAATAATTCAATAACTAAATTAAAAAACAAACCTATTTAAAATTTTAATATTTCAACATTCTATTCTTTAGATAATTTTTTTGATAAATAGAGTGTTGATACATTAACATTTCTTATAATTTTAGCATGTTTCAAAAAATATTTTAGCGATCTTCCCATTTTAAATAACCTCCAATAGCTTAGATATCAAGACGTATCACAATTCTTATGAACTCTTTATTAAACGCCCTCACATTTAGTATTACATTATAAATAATGTGTCTCTGACAGTGGATTGACATGAGATTAAATTTTCTGGGGCTGCCTTTATTAATTTAACTGATATTAACATAACTTATATTTATCAAACATTCTTGGTGGAAATAGTTAACATCTAATTCATTAATGTTTAATTTTTTTTTATTGGCAATACTTTCAATGTTATTGTGATTTTATCCACAAACTTTCGTGACAGGCAGCGACAGTAAAGAAAGAAAGCTTAACCATATTTTCTGATTCTTAAGTGATTTTAAAACAGATTTGTTTTATACCAACTTCTCTGACAGCTAGAAATCATAGCAGCCATTGTTGAGACCATTTGTATGAGTATTCAATTATTTTGGAACAGTTTTCCAAAGTTCAAAGGATAGTAGAGTAGAAACTACATTCTACTTGTATATATTAATGAATTTTTAAAATTTAAAGCCAGCTCCATAAAAAAGTATCTGTTTTATTATGGATACCAGCAATAAAAATTACATCTTTATAAAGTTCCCAGTCCTACTAATATCATTACAAGCATGACAAAGTTGACACCGATGTACATCAGTCAAGAAAAATGTGATATTTTGAAGCAAGAGCATAAAGAATCTAAAATCTAAACATTTTAGCAATGCAATTTAGTATCTCATGATCCTTATACCATTAAAACTGGTGTTCAGAAATGTCTAGGCCACATGAAAATACAATGAACATGTACAGAAACCATTGGTCATGAGGTTATAGTTATCATTTTTTTTAAAATACATAATAACCTTTCTATATAAAGAACCCACATTAAAAAATTACATATTTAAGATCATGACAGACATTCCCCCAGAAAAAGTGTTGTATACAACAAATTTACAGTGTTAGCCTGTTTTGCAGCTTTGATAAAATTCATTTAGCACAATCATAATGAATGTTTCATCGCCTCCCTTTTAGATCTGCCAGTGTTTGATGGGTTCGATATCTTTCAAGGAACCCAGCCAAAATAGAATCCAACAACACTACAAAGACCACCACAGTTATTATTGTAAATGTTTTATCTTCAGTTTTCTGAAAGGATGCAAAATTTCATGCATTGCTTATAAGAGGGTTTTACTCTCCATGGACATCGATTAACTCAAAATAAAAAAAAAGAAAGCTACATTTCATTTTAAACTAAGCTTTATAGTAGGCATGTGCAGATTTTAAAATAAAATATCAAACCTTAGCAAACTCATCTTATTAGATGTTTTTGCTACATGTATAATTATTTAATAAAGATAGTTATCAGCAATACTTGAAAATTTCTCTAAAAACAAGACATCCATAACTTTACTTTAAAGGCCTAATTCTTAATGTAGAGAAAAAAAAGCTATGTAGGCCTACCTACAAATAAGTTAATTTTTTAACAATTATTATTTCAACCAATCTATTAATTTTTGAATAACTGAGATATCACTTTTTGGTAGTACAATAAGTCAATTCAATAATATACATGAAATTAAATTTAAAGAGTGCAAAAGTTCCTTTATAGGCCTAGATATAAAAAAAATATTAACAAGACCAAAAAAATTTGCTCTTCCTAACTTAGTTAAAGTTCCAATATTTTGAATGATTTTAAATATCATTGCTGTTATTTCTTATCAGAGCGTTTTTTACTTTTGTTTTAAAATATATATAAAATATTTAATAGTATATGATTTACCTTTTGTGAGATCTCGCCGTCTGATTTCAATGCCCTGGTCAGTTACATTGCCTCTACTGTCAAGCAAAAACTGCAGGCCTTTTCGAAAGTCTACAAGATATGATTGACCTTTTGAGTCATTGAAGCGACATACTGGATCTTTTTTGTGTGACAATTCCAAATCAGCATTAATGCTATTGAAAAATGTTTGGACAATGAGACACCATTATGTATTGTTGTAAGTTCTTGCTGAGTAATGAAAACATATGTTTAATTCTATAAACTGTAATTTCATCAAACTTCAGTGTCAAAAAGTTTCTTAATGATGGTTAATAAAATACTTAAAATGTCCTTTCACTATTTTACTACGCCTAAATATAATTTATAAATATGAAAGAAGGTAAGAAAATGCTAGAGTTGTAGAAAAATATTCAAAATAAACAATATGACATTTATAAGAGGAAACATAGATAAATAATATTATAAATTATTTAAATTCACACATCTGATTTTTATAAACTTTTATTTTGAATGATGTGAGAAATATTTTTTAACTGCTTTTGATGGAGGCATAATTAAAATTGCACAATGTTAACCTAGCTAGCTAATATCATTTTTGTTACACTTTGTTAGAATTAAAAAATTCTCTTGTGATATGCAAATAGAGCTGCCAGTTGCCGTATTACATGACGGATTATATGAAAGCATAATTAATTGAATAGACATTCAAAAGTTGCACAATTTTAAAAGTCTCACTTAAGACATTAATATTTTACAGTACTAACATAGGTTCAAATCTTTCCCACTTGTCGTTGGTCTTGTACTCCCATAGACTGCCAGTATTTCTGCCCAGATTTTGCTTAGTTGCATGAAGCTGTAGCTCATACACACGTGCTATGATTTCACTTGTATTGCTCTTGAGCCCTTGTAAATTAATACACCCTTTAACAGTATCTACATTTAGTAGAATTCCTTTTTCCAATCCTTCCCTTTTTAAGTCTTTTATCTGTTTAATGGAAATAATTCAGAACAAGTAGCACTAATTTAGAAAATTCATTTAAATCTTAAAGGGTAATAAGGGGAGAGACTGAAATAAGGTAAAAGGGTAATAAGGGGAGAGACTGCAATCAAAACCCACGGAAACTACTTCTAAGCTAAGTGCTATTTTTAAATTTTATACTGTTTTTTTCTGTTGTTTTGTTCGCTGACGAAGGCTTCTTGCCGACACGTTCGTTGTTTTGGTGTGTTCCTTTTCTCAGGCTTAACCCTACTTTGTTTTACTCATTTTACATTTAAATGTTAAATGCTCCTCATGTAATCATTTTTGGAGTACTAAAAGATATAACCTGGTGCTACCATGGTTTTACTGGAAGGCATTTTATGTTACTTTGTACATGCTATTGCAAAGCCTCTAATCTAAAAAAAAACATTTTTACTTTTGTAACAGAATCAGATTTTGATGTATTGTATCCTAAACAAAAACAAACAAGTAACAGAATCAGATTTTGATGTATGTATCCTAAACAAAAACAAACAAGTAACAGAATCAGATTTTGATGTATGTATCCTAAACAAAAACAAACAAGTAACAGAATCAGATTTTGACGTATTGGATCCTAAACAAAAAACAAACAAGTAACAGAATCAGATTTTGACGTATTGGATCCTAAACAAAAACAAACAAGTAACAGAATCAGATTTTGACGTATTGGATCCTAAACAAAAAACAAACAAGTAACAGAATCAGATTTTGACGTATTGGATCCTAAACAAAAACAAACAAGTAACAGAATCAGATTTTGACGTATTGGATCCTAAACAAAAAACAAACAAGTAACAGAATCAGATTTTGACGTATTGGATCCTAAACAAAAACAAACAAGTAACAGAATCAGATTTTCTGTATCTAAAGAAAGATAACCACTTTGCTTTTATATTAATATTATAAAAATTTACCCTCCCTTTTCCTTGCAATTTTGAACAAAGTAGAAATTTAAAAAAAAAAAAAAAAATTTCACAAAAAAATCTTAACCCATTGTTGTTCATGCACTTATATTGTATCATGGGATATATCTCAATGTCCTCGTTTTAAAGAAAATCTCGTCAACCCTTTTTCCCTTTCCTTTACTGAGTTTTGTGGTATAGGTACACTAACGTAAAAGTGCTCACAATGTGTCAACACCAATGATCAGTAAAACATATTTATTTATTTTTATGGAAAATATAAAACTTCTTTTTCAAAACTGGGATATCTTCGGATTTAAAGAAAATATTTATGCACATAAAAATGCACAAACCACTTTTCTCTCCCTGAAATGTGTTTTCTGAAGAAGGTTAAATACCTTATTATTGTTCTAGTGATGAAAAATGGGTGTTATATACGGACAATGAAAATAGAAATTATCCAATGAAGATATTTGCAAAGAATTAAAACTAGCATCTGAAGAAAATGACATAACGTGGGAGAAATGATTAGTCTAGAAGTATTAATCTCAGAGGAACAACAGGACCTAAAAGAGACCCAAAGCGGTTTGCTCAAGAATATAATTAACTTAAGACATTTAATATCCATCGATGGCACTTTAGTTTACAAGCGTTTTCAAAAGCTAATATGTGTCAATAACAAAAAAAATCTTAGCTTATAATTTTATTTGAATACCTGCTTTTCAGTTAGATTCTTTAAGTTTTGCATTTCCTTGGACTCGTTAACAAAAATGTTGTTGCAGCTTTCTGTGAAACCTTGAATTAATTTTTGACAATTTTCAGTCTTTTTATGGAAGACGGTCAAGGTCAAGGGATCGACAATGCCTGCTGAATTGACTTGTCTGACTGTTTGAAGAAAACACAAATATCCAAGCACAATATACTAACATATGTTCATAAAAAAATAAAGATAAGTTGAGTTTCAGTTTTAGCTCCATCCATCTTATATTATAAAGAAATTTATTTAAAAATATGATTTTGTTCCAAAATAAAGCAACTTCTTTTGAAATATAATATAATAAACTGAATCTGTAGATAGGTGGGTATTACAATAGGCCAGTGTTTGTTGGATCAACATGGTGTTAAGTTAAGTTCAATATCACATTCTACAATGATGCATTTGTATAAAAAAAAGTTTTGGGACAGGGCCTTTGCTGACCAAACACTAAATGTACTTTTAATGATTTATGTGCTTGGAGTTTTACATTCAGGAACAGCATTTGAAAAATTTAATTTCACAGGAATTATTAGAAATAACTTGTCAAACAAATGCGATGGCAATGCATGATTTTCCCATCTGCTAAATTTACTTGACAAAACATGAATTCAAGTAATGCACCTCAAAAGAATCCCAATCAGTGCTACATAGCTTTACATCCCTGTCAAGGCTACATACACTATTACCTAGAGCATTATTGTTTGGGATTGACGAAAAATCTTGAAAACTAATAATCAGTCATTTTCCCTAATATAATTAGTAAAAAATATAGAAGTTTTAAATTTCTAAAAAGACTGTGCCGATCAGTAACCTTTTAAGTCTCTTGGAGTTGCACCAATAAAGACTGGTATCATCTCTTGCTTGAAAATGACCAATCTGATGTCTGTTAAGGTACGGCGTGTGGATCCGAATTTTTCAATGGCTTCATGCATCATCGTCTTAATTTTGTTAATGTCAGCTCTTTTTTTTGCTTTAAAAGAAATATAAATATTTAAGATATATTCAGAACGATGGAAATATTTCAATATATTATATTTTTATTGGCATATTTATTTTAGAATTTTAATTTCCTGTTTATTTCTTATAAAATAAACCTAGATAAAAGATGTGGCACTGCATTCATTAAGGAAGAAATAATAATAACAGAACTATTCACTTTATTTGCATATGTTTAAATTGTGAATATAGGTTGTTGTGAAGAACACTGCTTTAAAATGGTTTAACCTGTTCCAAGGGCAGGAATCGCAATGGAAGTTGCCTTGATCTGTTCAGCAAGCTCTAATACTTTAAACAAGCCTTTGTCTAAACTACGGAAGAACATGTCCATGTTGATGTGGATTATACTTTTGCATGGAAGTCTGCCAGCAGCTGTAACAGTAACACCCTCTTGAACAATCTCCTGAGCTATAAAAGAAATTAATTTATACTTGTAGATTGTTAGATGCACAAAAGAAAAAATGTAAAAATCTATAAATTAACTTTATAATAAACATATAGTTTTCCCATACATTTGGTTTTTTTTTAAAATAAATAAATACTTACTCTTTGAACTACATTCATCTTGAAAAGGTCGTCCGTTTGTTTTCAGAATGGATTTGCAAACAGCACCTTAAGAAATTTAAGAAGTTTCCTGAATAGTCTTATTGATATTTTGTGTGTGTTAAAATGTATAACAGAAAATTTTAAAAAAATTAACATTTATAAAAGCAGTTTAACTTTTATCTTCTTATTAATCAATATTTTATAACATACATCTTTTTAAAATCTTACAATGAGACCATTACATTAGGGACTCGTATGAAACTAAATGTTTGCCCCTTTTAAAATCTTACAATGAGACCATTACATTTGGGACTCGTATGATTCTAAATATTTGTCCCTTTTTAACCTCCTAGCGAGCGTGCTCTTTTCGCAACAGGACTGGGCGCGGTGTATCAAATTGATATTGCTAATGAGTAAGATTGGTTAAATTAGTTTATATTATTTGAATATTGTAAAATAGTTTATTTTTTAAATAATTTAATCAACAAACAATATAAATAATATTTTATTTGTCATTTATTAATGTGTACGTAATTTTGAAAAAAAAAATAAATATTACATATTCATAAATGCAAAGACTTTACATGAACATAAAATATGACGTTTACAAATTGACTTCTAGAGCTTTGAGTAAATTGAGGCAGCACTAATTCATGGGATAATTTCTTTAAACACAACACTTACACAATGAATAATTTGAGCGTTGATTTCACTCATATTTATCATGCACAAAATTTGACCATTGGCCAACGACATACTTTTCATCTGACATTAAGTTAGTCCAGAATCAACAATCATAACATTATTTTCGGCTATGTTTCTATCTGATATGACCATCACCTGTTTTGTCTACCTCTGTGTTCTGCCAGATTCCCCTACATGTACAATTGGACTCACATTTCCTTTTTGATGAAATTTTGTGATTGGATGCTTTCAATATATTGCTTTGTATAGTACATCCCTCTAAGGGCCACTCAAGCTCTCAAGATGGGTTCATGCTATTTTTGCAGGGCCTATAATTCATGGAAGTTTTTGAATGATTTTTGCTACATTTCAAACGCAGTCTATTTGAAGGTTGATTCTTATTCCATTTTGTTTCTCTGTATTTTCCCATAAAAAATATCATTTTCAATTGTATCTTCTACATTAATCTATATCATCACCATTATCATTTGACTTTGAATCTTTATGAAGAATTTCCCCCACATCTTTTCTTCCTGTGTCAACCCCATTTTCAAAACCTCTGTCTACTTCTTCATCTCCAAAAATATGTAATAAAATTTCCTCTATATTCTTGACCATTGAGATTCTTAAGATCAAAAATGTTCCTACCCCCCACAATGTATGACAGCTGAAGTAACCTGAAATAAATAAGGATCCGTATAAATATCTTGTTTGGTCGCAATGTACCAAATTGATATTCACTATTCAAAAACACACAAAAATTATTTAATTAATAAGATATTATTGCATTAGTATATATACTAAAATGAAAAATTAACTTACCAGGACAAAACAATAATACAATTGTCAAAGTTGAAAAAAGTAATGTGCAGAGCTTGCTATCATCTCTCATTACTGTGTGTAAAACAAAAACTTATATCAAGCTGATCAGACGCGCCATTCGGAAAGTTGAGTCCGTTATTTTAAGTTCACTTTTTTTAAAGCCTCGCAAATCTTTGGACGGCTAATTGACCCACCCTTCTTTAACCTATCATGTTGAAACTTGGCACGTAGACTCATTGCCGATGACAAGAAATTCTATCAAATTTTCAGCGCCCAAAAATCAGTTTTCCCTGTTTTTCTAGGGGAAGATAAAATGAAATTCCTGATAACTGCTCTAAATTAGATTCTGTGTAAAGAAAAAAAATAACGCAAGAGCATAATATTTTGTAAAAATTGTTGGTTAAATAAATCTACTTTGGGAAAACGGTTAGAAATTAGAATATTAATATAGATCTTAGGTGTGAAAAAATGTGCAGTTGCAAGTAGGGAGGGGGGGGGGGCGGTTCTAAGGAGGATTCTTTAAGTGCGTTACTGGTAGGCATGTTTTGTCATATTTTTAACACCTTCCCCCATTGCTTTTTACGGTTAGAAATTAGAATATTAATATAGATCTTAGGTGTGAAAAAATGTGCAGTTGCAAGTAGGGAGGGGGGGGGGGCGGTTCTAAGTAGGATTCTTTAAGTGCGTTACTTGTATGCATGTTTTGTCATATTTTTAACACCCTCCCCCATTGCATTTTATAAAGGATTTATATGAAAAACTTTGTTTTTAGGGATAATTTAATTAAGACTCCTACTCTTATAATAAATAGGCCTATATCACATACAGAGACAGATTAAGACCTCTAGATTCCCTAAGCACTTGAATGATTTGGTGCCCCCACATTATATGTAACTCAATATTCAAAATATCAAGAAAGTAAATGGTAAAATATTACTTGAATTTTTAAACTTAACTTAAACTTAAGAAAGAGTTATATCTTATAGTGTCATTATGTTTATATTCATTAACTTACATTGAATTTTTTTTCAAAAGTAAAAGACCCTACTTTATAAATAGAAGTAGTAGCAGGAGGGCTTTTATAACGAAAAAAAATGACAATACTTTGATCAGAAGTGCGGACGGGAAAGCTGAAATAGAAGTCACCGAAGTTTCACAAGCAAAAATACGAAGTTTCACAAGCACAAGGGGCTGGGGGAGAGTGATCTGGGGAGGAGGCACAGCAAGCCTTTCCCTAGAAAAGTTTATAGATTCAAATTCCAGGGATGAATTACGCCATACCGGAAATGAGCTTTGCAGCATTCTAGACTTAATAGGAAAGCTGCAAAGTAGATCCTATGGAATTTATGTTCACTGGGTAAGCATTAATCAGCTTTTCACTATCCTGAAAACACATTTCATTTTTAGAATATAATATGGGTATTAAACGTATCTATTTATGGAATTTTTCAAATTAGGTCTAGATTTTTGTAGACTATGTCTTATTTTGTGGTACACACTTTCTTCTGATGCCTAAAGCACATGCTTATATTGTTTAAGTAATGGTCACTCCGCGGCCTGATAACATAATATAAGAATAAATAATAAAATGGAATTATTTATCATAAATGAAGCTTGTGAAGTTATAAACAAAAGTATGAATTGTATTTATTTTTAACATATACAATTATATTTTAAGTGTTGAATAATATTATGTTTGAATTCAATTTAGTTTCAGGAAAATGAGAGAATTTTTTCTTAAAAAAAGGTGTTAGTTGACACTTAATTAGAGATATTAAAATTATAAAATTTAGTCCTTTTTTGTTTAAGCTCTTCACGTATGGCAATGGGCACCCGCAGGGGGGGCACTTGCACCCCCTGGATTGATTGGATAAAAAAATTGTTAGACTAAAATAGACAAAATATTTATTAAAATAAAGAGAAAATAAAGAGAAAGTAACTAAGCTGATGCTGATCTCGTTTTACTGTGTCCTGTCCGTTCGTTCACCATACAAATACGCTACAGTAAATTAAAACTACATTAAAACATTAAAAAAATTTTTTTGCACCCCCCCTAGAAAGTTAATTGATTTTTTATGCCCGCCCTCCTAGAAAGTTTTCTGCAGGCGCCCATGCGTATGGCACATAATATTTCGGTGAGTTTCTTGGTAATTTCTATTTGTATGTGTCTAAGTACATACACATAGAAAATAGCAGGCTGGCTTCCGCAGAAACAGATCAAGCACAGATCAAATTGCAACATTAAGAATCCTTGTAGAACAGTCCATCGAATGGAACTCCTCTTATATAAATTTTATAGACTACGAAAAGGCTTTTGATAGCCTGGGCCGACGAACCTTGTGGAGACTTCTTCGGTACTATGGTATACCAGGAAAAGTACTTGGGATCATTCAGAGTTCTTATGAAGAAATGACATACAGGGTAGTCCACGAAGGTAGACTCACAGTTGACTTTAAAATGGAAACTGGAGTGAGACAAGGATGTCTCTTGTCCCCCTTCCTATTTTTCCTCGCCATTATTGGATAATGAAAAAATCCAAAGACAAAAAGAGGAACGGGATATAGTGAACACTCTGGGATTAAATAAACGACCTAGACTTTGCAGATGACATTGCACCTATGTCCAACAACCAGCAACAAATGCAGGAAAAGACGAAAGACGTAGCCACCATTTCAGCACAGCTTGGACTCAATATTAATAAAAGAAAGACGAAGATCATGAAGGTAAACTCAGCCAACCAAGAGCATATCTCTCCGGCAGGAAAGGAACTGGAAGAAGTGGAGTCCTTCACATACTTAGGCAGCACCATCGACATAAATGTAAGGGCTGGAATTGGAAAAGCTAGATCAGCATTTGTGCTATTAAAGAAAATATGGGAGTCGAAGGAGCTAAAGCTGCAAACCAAAGTCAGAATCTTTAACACTAATGTCAAAACAGCTCCACTATGTGGAGCAGAAACTAGTAAAACAACAGCGAGCATTACGCAGAAAGTACAGACCTTCATAAACACATGCCTTAGAAAGATCCTGAACATCAAATGGCCAAATACAATCACTAACAAAGATCTACTATAAAAGATTTACCAGGCAGTCTCTAACATGGAATCCACAGGGAAAAAGAAAAAGAGGAAGGTCAAATAATACATGGAGACGCGAGCTAGAAAACTGGAAAGGAAAGCACAGGACTGTGATGAATGGAAAATTCTTGTGGACGGCCTATGCCCCAGACAGGGTAAAAAGAGAAGAGAAGATGTGTCTAGGTATAATATCTATAGCTTTTGATTCATATGACATTAAGTTAGTCTGGACGCAACAATCATGACATTATTTTAGACTATGCCTCTATCTGATCTGGCCATCAACTGTGCTGTGTATGCCTCTTTGTTCTGTATAATTCCCCTACTAAAAAGATTTCCTTTAGCAAACATTAACTCTATAACTATTGAGTAGCATCCTGTGTTGATTTCAGATATCAGGGGTGAACATTTCATGATTCTACCTAAATCATGATCCCCTTTGTTTTCAAATTTGTATGTTTCCTGGATGGGCTTTTGAAAGAAACAAAAAAGCTCACCCGTGATTGTGCAGATGTTAGGCCTCTACACTAAACTACTTTAGACCACATGGTCATGTTTTTTTTGATAAAATGGACAAACTCTGACATCTCAAAGTGATCATATAAAAATATTTAAAGGGGCCATCATTGTAAGAGAAAAAAAAGGTAAGATAATAAAAAAAAAAAAAACGTGTTTTAACAAACCTGAGGAAGATAAGTCCATGCTAGCTTTGATTCCATTGACAATAGCATTGCAGGCTTCTTTGGTGATATCTCCACATTTTACAGTCAGGGTTACACAGCCATATGTGATCTTGCTGTTATTACCTAAGGAATTTTAAAAGGGAAATTATGCTTAAAAACAGATAATAATCAATAGAAATCATGCATTATTTGAAATACTTTTAGAAAGGTTTATTCTGGTAGTCCATTTGAAATTTACGTAGACAAAAAAAAGGCCTACTTTAGTTTTGTCATTCAACCAGGAAATTTTTTGTGCTTACTGAAAAAAGCAAGCAAAGAATTTGTTTGGAAAATAAAGATTTTAAATGATGGAATTATACATATTTATTTATGTATTTATTTAGGCATTTTTATATAGCGCTTACCTTGAAGCTCTAAGCGCTTTATAATTATTAAAAACATGTAAACTAAGTAAAATAAAAATGAGACACTTAGATAGTAACTACTATACTATAGAAACAATTAAAATGGCTATAAAACGAGGACACTTTGGCACGTTTTGGCCTATACTACAGGATCAACCCGAGACCAAAAATGAGGCAGGGTGCATCACAGGTCATAGGCGGACCTAAACAGATGGGTTTTAAGGGACTTTTTGAAAGTCGACGAGGTTTCACAATGACGGATATAGAAGGGGAGCTGGTTCCAGAACATATATTTTCAATTTTCTTAATATTATGTACTGACACTCGACATTGTGTTTTTAAATCAGTTATTGTTTTGAACAGGTCGACATGGAGCAAAACCAACTTCCATTTAATTGTTTGATTGATATCTTCATTCTTAAATGTTTCAGCTATTAATTTATTCATTAAACTATTTCAAGATTTAAGGAAATGTTTGTAACAACGATGAAATCTCGTTGATAGACCAATATAAATTAAATAATTCAAAACTTAAATATTTGCTTTCTTGTTTTGTTTGTAATGTTTAATATACCTTCATTTTTACTGGTGTCTGCAACTGCTGCTGAATCAAACCCGACAGGTGTCATATCCTCATTTTCTTCCTTTTCATCATTTTCTCCAGAGAAAATTGAGAAGAACGACTGATAAACAACAAATGCCAGCAATTAAAATATTTCACAACAAAGTTCACAATTATGCAATTTTTGTCCTGTAAAATGTAGGCTTCCAGATCCATTACTCATGTTTGTCACAAATCTTTGCCTTCGCCATTTGCTAGCCCTATAACTTTGTAGCAACAAAAATAAAATAACAAACAATATTATTCAGGTATTATCATTGGAGCTATATACAAAACTTTGCACAAGATATTTTTAGAAATGATTAGTAAGAAAGACTTCACACAAGACATCTTTAGAAATGAATAGTAATAAACTTTGCACAGAACTTCTTTAAAAATGAATAGTGATAAACTTTGCACAGAACTCTTTAAAAATGAATAGTAATAAACTTTGCACATGACTTCTTTAAAAATGATTAGCAATAACCTTTGCACAGGAGATTTTTAGAATAATTGATTAGTATAAAGCTAAAGAGTTATGTTAGCACTAGATATTTTTGTGGGGAAACATCAATGGTGCAGTACCATAAACCTATGAATTTCAAAATTGAGGCTGCTACCCCCAGAAGGCTGGGATATTATCTAAAGGGTACTGTACAAATGGATAGAATTAAAGGGAGGGAGTTCTGGTGAATCAAATCAGGAGCATGCATTTAAAAAAATTAAATTAAATAATTTAAAGCACACATCATGTTTTGACTGATGGCATCAAATATTCAAATATAAGTCAATCATAGACATCAGTCAACTGATGGCATCAAATATAAGTCAATGAGCTTTGATCTTCTTACATGCAGAAAAGAGCTAACGGCAGCTATGAAAACCAATTCATGTATACCTTAATGTAAACAGACAGCATCACTGTAGTAGGCTAAACAGATTTATTAAAAGAGCCACCCACATTCAAACTTATTTTGCAATGCTTCTCAAGAAATTACTGAAGGGTTCGACACAAAATATAAATTGAATTAATAATTATTTTAAATCTTATAAATAGGGTACATTTAAGAAGATTACTCTCAGAAATACTCTCAGAAATATCTATGTGTAGTTACATATATATTAAATAGCCATGACAGTGGAAGATATTTAGTGCAGCACAAACAAGAAATCAGAATTACATTACAACTGGATGGTAATTTTATTAAAGTTGAAAATGTTGTTTGCCAGAGAGCTTCTTCTTCTTCTATAAATTAAATGCCCAAGATCAATGTAATTGATCATTCTGACTCCTGTTTATGTAGAGGGGATTTGCAAAGTTTCTGTGCCTGTTATTGAAGAGGATATTTCACCGGGTGAGAGTATCATGAACTGGGGGTTGAAAGGCCTGAGGCAATAGATGCTAATTTGTCAAAAATTGTCACCTTAACTGTTCCTTTTTAAAGTTTGTTCCAGTACCTGATTGTCTTTGGCAGGAATGAGCAATTCAACCAGCTATAGTTGATTTTTTGGTTAATTCAAAGGAAAAAAGTGCCAAATTTCATAGTCTAATATTCATTTATTGATCAGTGTCATTTCTGCAATTAATACACATTTTTAATCTACACTCTGTTCTTCTATATCTTGACGGCCCGGGATCAATGATTTGATAATTCTGGCTCCTATAAAGGATCTGGCTATATTTTAATCTCTGTGTGAATAACATTGATGACGGGATAACGTTGATTATCAGCTTTGTAATAAAGATTGTTAGTAAGTTGGTTCTCTCACATAACCAGTCTACACGATTGAGTTTCTCACGTCATGTTCATTCATCGTAATCTGATAAAACTAACAAAAGTAAAATCCTGTTCCAAGAACAAGGTAAACTTTAAATCAATGTATATTATGTGGTTGTACAATAATTCAAACACATATGGCTGCTGCTCGATAGAGGAATACAACAATGTTAGGAACGGCAAATTGTAAATAAGCAGTTCAATGACTTCGATACGTTTAAGATTAATTATTCAACAAATCAATGATCTATGTGACATACGGTTCTTTACTGATAGAAACAACAAGTCTTATTTCATCCGCTTTCTCTCTTCAACTCCATCTCTACTACAAAACCATAACAACCAACAACGTCATCTCCTATACCCAAATACATCACAAATACAAAGCACCTAGCAACAGTTACACTAATACTCTCCACAGCAAAACCGCACTCATAAAAAAAAACAAAAAAAACAACAAAAAAAAAACATCAGCTAATATTATCGCCAAATTGAATAAGCGGGTGTGGAATAATTCTAAACTCAAAGTAAGCACATAAATTAAACATCTATCAGGTATGTTTTCTTTATACACTTTTATATGGCAGTGAATTGTGGACCGGATACACCAGTCACGAGTGGAAACTCAACA
The DNA here is from genome assembly GCA_964033795.1 of Lymnaea stagnalis. Classification (NCBI taxonomy): domain Eukaryota; kingdom Metazoa; phylum Mollusca; class Gastropoda; family Lymnaeidae; genus Lymnaea; species Lymnaea stagnalis. Next base: position 27,111 of record CAXITT010001704.1, read on the forward strand.
GCTTCCACCAAAGCTGCGTAAGGATACTGGAGGAAGGCAGTAATTCAAATTACCTTCTCCAACTCTCTAGAGAATCAGCAGAGGTGAAAGACTTATTGGGTGGCTGCTCTTTAAGGACATTGGCAAAGAGAATGAAATATGACGGAAACTAACATCGAAATTGGCAAATGGAAAAATCATCATTTACCCCCGTTCCGGCTGTGAATCAGAGTGTTTGTGAGAAACAAACATCCAGAGTGACCACAAAACAAAACCCTTTCAACAAAAAGAGCATTAATGGAGGGCCAATGTAAACCAGAAGTCAAGGTTTTCTTGCAAAAAGTGAATCAAAGACTGTGCTTTCAGGATTCTCCTCATAAACTATTCGAGAAAGTGTAAAAAGGGCAACACACCTGTGCAGTTTCTGTATCTTTGTAAAAAATTATAATATCGATCTTTGTCAAGGATATATTCTTGTGATCACTGACAAAACGGCTAATACCTTCTTTAATTGCTAAAGCAGATTCTTCTGTAAATATATAAGATTTGATATATTGTAATACATTGAATTATTTTCTTTATTATTTTTCTATTCATCTAAATATTGTTTTTTCAGCAATATTTTTTTCAGCTCAATATAATTATTTTTCTGCCTAAATTATACATTTAAAAAATTAATCTTTAAAACCAAATTTAAAATCATCAATTCTTCATGTAATACCAAAATTCAATGCATAAAGATGAAAATACATAGAAAGAGAAAAAAGGGGATCAATTAATTATTAGTGACATTATTAAAATGATGCTTATAGTCAAAAACTTTTAAAACAGTTACAAACGAAATTTTGTTGAAAAAATTATTTGCCCTTGCCAGTTTAGTTGGATGTTAATTGATGCAGGAAAAAAAAGACATTTAAGGGATATGTTAACAAACAGATGCCTTTTTTCCTTTAAAACATTAATAGACATAGCTTCTTACGAGCAGGATATTTGTAGCCACCAGTACCCAGTGCAGGAAGTGAGATTGACCTTAAGTTAAGATCATTGGCTCTTTTCAGTAGTTTGTACACTAAGCAAACCAGCTGTAGGATTAGAAAAATATTTTTTTTTGAGAAATCTGCTAGTATAGTTTCAACAAGATACTATTTTTTAATATATATATATTATTTATGGGTAATTTGCAACTCATCAAAAAGTAACTTAAAAAAACGTGAATACTGTTAATGTTAAGAGTTAATCTGTATATTTGTAAGGTTGAAATAATTTCAAACATGATAAGAATTAAAAAAAATAAAAGTATTAAAAATCATACATCAGAAATATGTAAGAAATAATTTCAACAGTCTAGAATATCAGTTTCATTATTTTGTTGTTGGTTATGATAACACATATTTTAACGCATACAATAATTTTTTTGAAAAAATTAAGTTGCCACAAAATTTAAAAAAAAAGCCAAAATGTTACTTAAGTTTTCTTGATCAGCTAGCTTCAACTCATCAGACACTACTGCATATTCAAAATAATGTTCATCCCTCTCATCATTGCACCATATACATTTTGTAGATGTCATAAGTTGTAATTAAGACTCAGCCTCTCCAACCACTAAGCTTTTCAAATAATTTTAGTATGTTTTCTGGGATTTTATAAATAACTTCTAGATTAAAATAGGATTGATTTTGTTTTTTTAAAGTCTCAGATGAAGCTGCAAACTTATTACCGTCAGTGATGCTTAAAATTTACGACATAAATTATTAATCAAGTAAAAAATTCAGAAGGATTTGTAAATATCAAAAGAGAATTTTTTTTTTTTTTACTAAGTTCTTGTTGTATGACAGATGGTAAAGAATACGAATAGATATCTGCCATAAATGTTGCTTGCTCACACATTTGATACAACCCTTAACCATTAAGCCACATTCACAATAGTGGAAAAGTCTAGTCCCCTTCCCTGAATGACTTAGTGCATAATCCCATTCCCTGAAAGACTAATTGACTTAGTGCATTTGGAGTAAGCAATGCACATGGCCCAAATATAACAATCACTAAATCAGCTGTACCTGCCAAACTTTAACTTAAATCTGTAATGATGCATTTATAAATTAATTTTGACATTCTAAAATGAAAAGGAATGATATCTTACAAATTTAATCACAAATTCTTTATGTATCTTTACCTCAGTTTTTTTTCCATGGTAGCAGGATAAGCAAGCATGCATGATAAGCTTACATTTTAAGTTGCCAGATTTTGTTTCAGCGAATTCCCAAGACTGAATTCTTGAAGCATACCTGTTATGTGAAGACCAAGAAGAGTAGTCTTCATGACGGCAATGTGCAATATGGGAGGGAGATAAGTTTATTATGTTTCAAGGCGTGGGTGTACATTATTTTGAGGAAAGAAAATGTGGTAGGACTAGTAGGCTACTAGATGAGCTAGGAAAGTGTTTTATTTTTATTGTTGGGCCTATCAAAATCTTTTAAAATGAAATGAAAAATCAATATCAGTTACATGTAGCCTCAACCCAAATTTATATTAATTCTTCAATTATTGCCTTACAAAACATACTTGTTCCGTAACTCATCTTGAATCGAAGCTCCTCCATATTGCAGGACATCCTTGCCAATTTTCCCCTTTCTCAACTCCAGGCCTCCAGTTATTGTAATAACAATTGCGTCGGTCTTGGGGGAAAAATGCAGTTTTTAATGATCTATGAACATGCTGTGCAAAGTTAAATTAAGATCTAATTCAATTTTTATATTCCTAAAAGATTATGCAGTCACGCATCAGAAATGATTCTTACATCAGATTTGGTAATTTTATTCTTCTTCACATCAACTTTGACTGGTCCAAATTTTGAGATTTCATGCTTCTGTTTTCTTGTCTTGGCAAAACTTTTTTCATCTGTACAAAAATATCGCCATATATATATATATGTTGAGTTCAAACCCTTCAGCTGCAACTTTGTCTCTGTTGAATAAAATAACACATCAATAAATAGTTTATATGTATGTTTTATGACACTGGTAGCAATTAGGCTTAATCTAATTTCATTGGGATTAAGAGGGATTAACTGCAAGAGTTAAAAATAAAAACATGACATGGCTTTCAATGTTTCACCTGAAAAATAATGTTTTTTTAAGTAAAGGGAGGACACTCTGTCTTACACATATTCATATACACAGGCACTCACACACACACACACTAAATTAATAATAAAGATTGTATGTATATAATTATAGACCTAAAAAGTTTGCTTGATTGTTATTAAACAAAATTATAATCATTTTGCTTATTATTTTTTGTATTTATGTTTGATTTTCTCACAGGTGTTTTTAAAAAGTTTTTAAAAACATCTCTTGCATCCTTGAAATGTTGACTCTGAGTCTGAGACCCCTCAATGGAGTCACATATTTACCGTTTAAAACAAAAATGTATCATTATTAATAACAATGCTGCCGTATATTAGCATTAAACCATCTAATTTTTTTGTAAACTTCAACAAAATTTTTTTAATTTAATACGAAAAAAGCATTACGCTTATACAAATAGTAAGAAACGATTGAGCTTATACTTATAGAGCTTTTTAAAATTTATTTAAAGACCCCTTTAGTTTTAGCAATGAAATTAAAAATTTAACTAATCCGATGTTTAGAAAAAAACTAACAATACATGGATGGGAGGGGGAATCTTTGAAAGCTCAACAGGTGGTCACAAGGGCGAGGGAGATGTACAAAATTTAACTTAAATTTATTGACCGTTTTAATAACCCCTCCCCTTTTTATGTGACGTCATATAGAAAATCATTAGACTTTCACTTCTTTTCACCAAACTTTGTATAATACTGAAAGATCAATGACATTTTTACTGCAGTGACAAATTAATAACGTGTTAGATAATGAGTTTTATCTATTGTCAATAACTTGGTGGATACCGGTACATTTAAGATTTTCATAATTGTTTGTTTTGCTTGTTTTAAACTAATGATCCAGTATTACAATATTTAAAAAAAAAGATTTAACCACTAAGAACAAAATTAGAATCCTTAATTTACCTTAAAATATAAAGAACTTTTATTCCTGCAGAAGTGACATCTTGAGACCCTTGCAAAATAATTTTGTCAGATTTACATTCCAGTGATACACCCTGCTTACTCATATCATCGACAAAATGATTGTACTCCTCTGGTATAAATCTTTGAATAAATTCCTGTTCTTCTCTTGAAATTATCAACTGTTCTGTATGGATCTGATTCTCCTTCATAAATTTATCTACTAATTCCATTACTTCATACATACATTTACGAAGGGCAACAATCAAGATGCTCTCATTTTTTGGTTCCAGCTTAACTACTGAACATGTTTTGCCATCTTTGTTGCCACATAATTTTGTGATGAACTCTGAACCTTTTGGAGACTGGAAGATAGAAAATGCTTTACCACAGGACATTTCTTTCAGCTCAATTTGTTCTTTCACAAATGCAATTAATTCAGTAGGACTACTTGAATTACTATTAGGAAAGCTGTGCAATATCACATTATCATCTTTGCTCTCCAAAAATGCAGCATGACCTTTCTTCTTAAGCTTTTTGTTGATGCAGCTTCGAACGTCCCATTTTTTCAGAAGATCTAAAGATGTAATGTGTATATGTGTCACATTTAGCACTGTCTTCTCAAATTTTAGTATTTTTTCTGAAATTTTCTTTTTTGCTTCTTTAATATTTTTTTCAGTGCCCGTTATAATTATATTTTCCCTTTGGAAGTCTTTTTCTACATTGATGTCTTTAAAGAAATTGAGGATCTGTAGGATCTCTTGTTCATGCTCATTCAGGCGCACAGATACTTGCATTACAGCTGCATTATTTGCATTGCTAATGTTATCTTTATCAGTTCTCTTGTTACTCATTGTTTGATCTATTTCAGGTGCAGTATTCTTATGTTTGTTTCGAATCGCCGTTTTCTGTTTAATTTTTTTTAATTGACTGTTTTCAAACGGCACTTGATTTTTTTCTTCAGTTCGACTTTTGCCACTCTTCTTTCTTAATTTTTTCTCTATTTCTTCTTCTTCTTCTTCTCCAGATGTTGAATACCGGTACTTTTTTGTACTTTTGCAATCATTCCTTCTCAATTTCTTCTCTATTCTTTCTTCTTCAGATGATGGATACTTTTCTGTACTTTTGCCAATTCTCTTTCTTAATTTCTTCTCTTTTTCTTCTTCAGATGTTGGATCAACTTCTTTATTTTTTCTCTTTTTATTTCTTAATTTCTTCTTTTTTTCTTCTTTTTCTTCCTCTTCGTTTTCCCCTTCTTCAGATGTTGAATCCATGTCTTTCTTATAAGCCCCCTTAAATTTTTGTAGGTTAGACTTAATTTGTTTTTCACTGCTCTTGCTTGTCATTTTTAAGTCGTTTTTATGGAACTTTTCTTCATTTGGAATTTTGTGTTCATTAATTTCTCCATCCCCAAATTTTACTGAATCTTTGAGTTTAGCTTCTGAGCTACTTTTATGACACATTTTTTTGAATTTTTTTGAACTTCCAAAATGTTCTTCAAAAGCTTCCGTTGTGAGACAGTGGTGAAAGTAGTCAATCTTTAATTTTTTCCCTTCAAGTTCATGTTTAGATTTGCTCAAAAGACTTTCTATTGCTTTAGAAAGAAGGAATAAACATATTGTTAACAACATACTGAAAATATAAATTGATTGAATAATAAATACAGAGACGTCAGCACAATAAAATAATTTCTAAGACTGCATAAAAAACTACTAAATCAAGGTAAGGATCATTTGTGCAATCAAGGATTTTAAAAAATGGTAATTTAAATTTTCCTTCATTTTTTTAATAACATTTATATTATAATTAATACTATGGTAGTTCTAATAGACAAGAAATTATGTGACAACATATCTTTTCAATTTAAGTTCTAAGACAATAAAATAAATACTTGAAACGTATAACTTTCTCTTAATTCTTTTTATGTGTTATTAAATCAGTTGTGCAAATTATGCAATTTTTGTCTGTCTGTTGGGAACAATGAATGTAAATTGCTCAGATGAGTAATTAACAGTTGGACCCGTCAATGTAAAATTTTATATCTTTATGAGTTAAACGATTGCTTGTTTATATAAGTAAGTTACCATTACTTCTTTTAACTTAAAATTTGTGATGACAACTTTAAAAAAATAAACAAAATTAATTCGTGTATTTAATTCATAAAGCTCTGACTTAAGAATTAAAAATTGTGTAATTATTATTATCATTCAACTTAACTCTTAATAATAAATATTATAGATACTGCACGGATAGTGTGAGTATTTTTGGTGTCATTGTATCTGGAAAAGCTGCAGATTAAGCTCATAAAATAAAATTCCCAACTCTGTTTTGAATCTGATTGTAAAGAAACATTGTAAATGGAAATATTTTAATTCATAAAAGGATGTTGCATTTTTATTTTTTAATTTTTATATTTAAATTAATTATAAAATGTCAAAATCAAAATGGGCACTGCTAAATATTTCATTATTATTTCATTATCTTATGGAAATATTATATTTCCTAAGCAATATGTTCAAAATTTTTATACATTCTTAATTTCTATTTATTAATAATTAGTTGAACTGAACTGAGAAAAAGATTGCAAGAGTGGGAGGTGACGGGGTCATGGATGTAGAGGGGAGGTGTTGTGCAGCTCCAATGGGGTTTATTGAGGGACCACTGTGAACGTATACAGGTCTACCCCAGATTTATCGACTTGAATAAGGCTTTTGACAGGGTCAATAGAGGTGGCCTTTGGAAAATCATGAAGAAATACGGATGCCCAGACAAGTTCACCAAAATCATCCGTCAGCTGCATGATGGTATGATGGCCCGAGTGCAGGATAACAGTCAGTCATCTCCAGCATTCCCCGTCACAAACGGTGTAAAGCAGTGTTGTGTTCTTGCTCCCACAATCTTCAGTATTATGCATCCCGCGATGCTATCTGATGTGTTCAAGGACTCCACCCACGGGCTGCTTGCCAATCCGATTTCTTACTGATGGATCAGTATTTAACATTAGGAGGCTTCAAGCTAAAACCAAGGTCAAACATACCACGATCAACGAGCTTCTGTTTGCAGACGATTGTGCCCTGAACGCTAGCTCAGAAGCCGTCATGCAACACAGCGTTGATATCTTCTCTGAGGCCTGCAATAACTTTGGCCTCACAATCAACACAAAGAAGACTGAGGTGATGTATCAGCCAGCTCCCAGTAAGCCCTACGTTGAACCCAACATCATCATCAGTGGACAGCGTCTCAACCCGGTGGATAAATCTTACTTACTTGGGTAGCACACTCTCTAGATCTGTCGTCATGGATGATGAAATGAATTGCAGACTCGCAAAAGCTAGTGCCATATTTGGCAGGCTCCGCAGTACTGTTTGGGACAGGAGAAGTATCAGACGAGAAATAAAGCTCAAGGTCTATGGATGTGAAACGTGGACAGTCTACCAGAGTCCCGCCAAGAAACTGAATCATTTTCACACTACCTGCCTCAGGAAACTCCTCGGCATCAGGTGGCAAGACAAAGTCCCCGACACTGAGGTCCTTGCTAGAGCGAACCTACCTAGTATCCATGGGCGCCCGCAGGTAGGGGCAAGGGGGGGCACTTGCGCCCCCTGGATTGATTGGATAAAAAAATTTTAGACAAAAATAGACAAAACATGTATTAAAGTAAAGAGAAAATAAAGAGAAAGTAACTAAGCTGATGTCCTGTCCGTTCGTTCACTTTACAAATACGCTACAGTAAATTAAAACTACATTAAAACATTACTAAAAAATTTTTGCCCCCCCCCCGCCCCCCCGGAAAGTTTTCTGCGGGCGCCCATGCTAGTATCTTCACCACTCTGATGCAGTCTCATCTCCGTTGGATGGGACATGTAGCCCGTATGGAAGACCACCGGCTCCCGAAACAATTATTCTTCGGAGAACTCATGATAGGCAATCGCTCCCAGGGAGGTCAAAAAAAAAAGCGTTTCAAAGACTCACTGAAAGCGGCACTAAAGGCCTTCAGCATAAACCCTACTCAATGGGTGCAGACAGCCCAGGACAAAGCCAAGTGGATAGCTGCTGTCTAGAAGGGGGCTAAATCCCATGAAGCTAATAGAATAACCACAGCTGAGACACGCAGGCTTGTCCGAAAGAGCATTATTAGGTCACCGTCTGAAGCAACTATTCCATGCCCACGGTGTCATAGATTATTCCGAGCAAGGATCGGTCTAGCAAGCCATCTACGAGCTCACCGTAATCCCAACCTCCCCATAACCGGATGACTCGATTGTCCTAGTCAACTTCGACGGACGAACAACAACCCCAGATTTAACATATTTTATACAAATAAATTTAAGTAATGTTCAGATGCATGACTAGGAGTTAAGTCAGTGTGTGATTCATCCTGCGCTGTAAACTACAGATATTTGAAAAATAAATGTTTAAATAATTTTCAAAATTTTTGAACATCAAATCTTTTTGTATGCAGTCGCCCAGTATATTTTGTATATTACATTAATTGAGATTTTTTAAAAATAAACCCTTAGACCTGTTATATAAGCCAGAAAATTTTTATAAAATTGTCAACTTATAACACACACAAAAAGATTCTAGCGAAGATTGAATTAATTTTAATTATTTTTTTTAAAAATTACTTAAATCAATTTGAAAAGTATTTTAGGTCCAAACCACATTATTTTCAACTTACCTTCTGAATTTATGAAAGTTGCAACAGCCTTTTGAGAACTGAGCTTTTGAACAGGGGGTATCAATTGTCTTGGACTTGCTCCACTTCTTCTACTAGACAAGTAGCGTTCGATAGTACCTTTATCAGTTTTGCTTGACAGACGAGAAATCAAAATTTTATTACTTTTCTCCACTGGTGCAGGAATGAGATGGATTCCACAAAATTGAAAAGAACATTTCCAAATCATTTCTGCCAAATTTTCTGAAATATCAAAGTTAATCAGTATATTACAAAATAATATATTTCAATTATGAAAAAATTAATCATAAAAGGGAAAAAAAAACATTAAAATTAATATTAATTTTCACTAAAAACGTTCAGTTCCAATAAAAATTACATTAATAAATAACTATTTTTAACATCTGCAAATAAATGTTAAAGAATAGTATTTTTATTATTTGTTAAATTATAGGTCTACAGTTCACTTTCATAAATCAATGTAGCCAATTTTTTCTTTTTCATTCACCATAATCATTGTATCAGATTGTTTTAGGAATTCATTTATAAAATGGCTCATCATTATCAAAAAAAAGTATCTAGTATAACAAAGTAGAATGAGAATTTCAAAGACATTAAATATGTTACTGTAAGTCTTGATTTAAATACATTCACTATATGAGGTAACAGCAGTACATCGGATGTCGTAGTTAAGTGAGGACGTGGTTGTTTTTCTGCGAGGTGAATTTTCTACACCATGGAATATTATATATATATACATATGTGAAATAATTGCATTGTGGATGTTATTAACTGGATATTCATGCAAGGATTCTTCTTAATATTATTATTGTAAAAGATGATGTAATAAAGTACTGTGAGTTTAATTGGAAATTAATATACTTCTTTGTGTGACTGGCTAAGTGAGTGAAGGAATGGAAAAAGTATTGCTCTACTCAAGCCGGCATCCTGAATCAGTTAGCAGTTAACAATGCTACTGACACAACACCCTCATAAATAGCATGTCAGAGCCATGTGTTACAGTTAGAGTAAGTCTTGATTTAAATACATTCACTATAGTTGTCTATATTATTTATGGGGGAAAATGTATTATTAGTCAGATAAATTAAAGACTTTCACATCTCATTTGCTGCAATTTTAGGGAACTTCTAGTATGGCAACAATCCATAATACCTGATCGTTTCTTATCAGGAGGATTACAAGTTCAACTCAGTCATTATTTACAAGCCAGATTACCCCGGTTGACAAGTATCATGGAAATTTAAACCCACTAACATATTTGCAAGAGGGGTAAAATACCAGAAAAAATAATGGCAATACCTCAGATAAAAGAATATAAAAATAGAGATAATCAGAAGATACCTGGCTGACACTGCTCTGGCTTTAATTTTACAATGACAGATCGTTTTTCATCAAATTGCAAAATCTCGACCACATCACGTTTCAGACGTCTTGAAATGAGATCTTTGAACTTATCTTTATCATTTGAAGAATCAAAGGTGTAACCATGGACAGCAATGAGATTGGTGTGCCAGTTGAAGTCTTTCTCACTGGCAAGATTAACTTCAGAAATATTACTTCTCTTATCATGGCTTATGCGACAAAGTGCTCTAGCATCTATAATTGGAAAAAATTAAGTAGACAAACTATTTTTAATCAAAAAAAAATGTTGATAGATTAATTCCGTTTACTGCACTCATTTCATTTCTTGTTATTATTATTAGTTGTAATAATCTATATATATAATTTGCCAGAAAAAGTAGGGCAAACAAGACGACGCAGGCTATAAATAGATACGCCAGAGCAAGCAAGACAAAGACGAGGGCAAACCCACCCTTCCTTTGTTGGTCTCGAGACATGTGCACTGCGGTGGAGCTACCGCCCCCCCCCCTCCTGCACCACCCTCACCCTAACAAGCTCGCGTCGTCTGCTAAGCTGCGGGTCGGCTATATTAATATAGTTCATGGAAGTGAAATAAAAAGTGTGCAGTGACTTATCATGAAACAAAAAAAGGAAGGGAGGGGGGGGGGAAGGAAGGGGTGTAGCAAAATTGGCATTCTTAAATGTGCGTAACTTGAGTTGATGTTTTTTTTAAGTAACTTCTTTAGTAGATGGGAAGTTCACGCATTGCTGTCGCCAATGTTTGGCGGGCTACATCAAGTTTAAATTATTTACATTACTTTTCTTATTTTGTAAGTAGTCTATTTTTAAACTGATGACATGTTGGGAAAAATACATTAGGAAATCAAAGAAAAAACAAGTAAAGAATAAGGGTAACTGGGATATCAGTATTGCTTGACAGAGAGTGCTGCATTGCACTCTTTAGTTTCACATTATAATGAAAAAAATAAACTAAATTGTTTACCTTTTTAGAATTGTCATTTAAACATATAAAGATGGTTATGTTGTACAAACCTCTAGGATCTTTAAATGTCACAAACAGATGTTTTCTCATGCCATCTAACAGCATGCTGCTTTCAATAAATTTCCCTTCACTGATTGACTCATCCTCCAGGTACAATGAGTAAAAATCTTTGGACTTTGTCACATCTATAATTTTTAATTTAACAGTTCTTTCAGCCTTTTCAGCTAGACTGAAATCATCATCGCTTGAAATGTCATCAGTATCGCCACTTTCACTGTCTTCATTGCTATATTTTTCACTTTCAGATTTGGATGATTCTGAATCTTGAGCAAAACTATTATTATCAGCGGAGTACTTGTCTATATCATCTTCATTATAAAGGTTACAAGGTGTAGGCCTACTTTGCTTTCTGGATGCAGCACCTTCCAGGTCAGATGAAGAGTCTTCATCTTTTTGCTTCTGCACGCCTTTTTTAATTGAATACGAATTTCTAGGTGCACAAAAGTCATCTTCAGTCTCTGAGCTCTCAGATGAACTATGAACTCTAGTTTTGGTGGGAAATGATTTGCTATCGACTTTGTTTACTTCAGTTTGACTTAATTTAGGATCATTTAAATGACCTTCTTTCGTTGATGAACTCGTAGATTTTGCACCGTCCAGTCGATAGAGTGTTGCTGTATGATCCCCAATGTTTAATTGATTGCCTCTCCCTAATATGATGTTTACAGCTGCAAAATGTTTTTA
>CAXITT010001705.1:7043-36852 GCA_964033795.1 Lymnaea stagnalis
TCTATCTATCTATCTATCTATCTATCTATCTATCTATCTATCTATCTATCTATCTATCTATCTATCTATCTATCCATCCATCTATCCATCTCTCTCTCTCTCTCTCTCTCTCTCTATATATATATATATATATATATATATATATTTATATATATATATATATATATATATATATATAATGTTAAAGTCCATTTATGATTGCAATACACGTTATATTTTTTTTAGAATAGAGACGTACATGTCAAATAAACATACATAAGATGTCTGATAACCCAACTTGAGGCATACTTATTTTATATAAAAACTAGAATATATGACCCGATGTTATCTGGGAAATAATGGTAGGTCCTTTGCGCTAATTTCTACCTGCTATTGCAAAAAAACTCATCACAATTCTTAACTTTGAAAAGAAGAATCCATGTAATGATATTTACGTTGCTAACATCATTAAGGTCTGAGAAGTATTTCTATGCTATATATGATACGCCTACCCTACCCACTTTAAGACCCCTAAACTACATTTCCCCCCTCTAATCATGTCCTGAAATTACCCAATCTAAATTAGCACTAATTATATCACTTTTGTCACTTAATTGAGGGACGATTTTTACGCTTGAGAAATACATTAGATTTACCCATTTCCGTGTCCTTGAATTAATTTTTTTTCTCTAAATGTTGTTATAAACATAATCTTAAATTTACAACAAAAGCTCCATTTACGATTATAAAAATATTTTATATTAAAGGAATTTGAATCTATTGATATGTTCATCAAAACTTTAAACACACTTTTGCCTTTTTTAAAATTATAAATCATAAGTAAAGCAAAAACAAAGAATTCTTTTATCGAAAGAAAAATCTCGCAACCGTGTTTCACGTCTATAACAGACTGGCGTGTCTTTTTTTTTTTTTTTTTTTTTTTTTTTTTTTTTTTTTTTTTTTAAATTTTTAATAGCATAAAAATACACACCCACTTTACTTTTCACAAAGTAAAAACAAAAATACATTTTTTTTTAAAGAAAAATATCAACCCATCTCCATCTTTCAAAATGAAATTTTCAAGTGCATTAAACGATTAGGTTTTGATATTTATGGGTAACTTATATAAATGTACTCACGTTTTGTTAACGCCATTGATTTTATTAATTTGTAAAAATGTGTTTATTTGAAAATAGAGAATGTTACATTTCTTTTTTCACACATGTAATACCATAGGATTTAAAGATATTGTCCTCCACGTAAGAAATGTACACATCCTGTTCCCTATCTCCGATATTCATGTACCCAAGAAGGTTAATTATTCATCAAATTCATTCCTTTATTTTGAGACGTATCTTGTGCTGCCTGGGGCAAAATGACATTCCCCTCTCCCTCACCCCCGAGATTTAAATAAAATTAATAAAATTGTCCACCGGATTGTAGTCCCTTCCACAGCCAAACTGAGATGTCTTGCACTTCATCTGGTTTTACTATCGAAAGTCTCCAGCTGAAACGTCCACTATTATTTTTTTATTTTGCTTCATATTTTCATCTACATTGTGTGCTACCCTGTGTGCTACCCTGTGTGCTACCCTGTGTGCTACCCCGTGTGCTATCCTGTGTGCTACCCTGTGTGCTATATGTCTTGTGACAACATCAGTTCAACATACAATGTCTGAAGAATCCAATAGTACGTAACCGAATGCTTACCTCCATAACTTTCCACCTCACACAATGTAAGAATAGGTGTAACGTCATAAGACATTTTACTATACGCAGTAATAGTGATGCCCTGGACTGGATCTTTACCACTGGCATCTAAGACTTGATAGGTCGCTAAACTCTCTGACCTCTCATCAGTGTAGTTAAATACAATAGAATTGTTGGCATCGAATGTTCGTAAGTTGAAATGTGTCAGTTTTAGTCCTGAAATGTAAATACAATGACATTTATCAAATTTCTAAATCTAACCCATTTTATCTTTGGGGTTGTTTGTTTCTAGAATAAACGTTCTTGGGGCAGTAAACATTTTTAAATAAAAGAATAAATCAGGTCCACATACCATTTTCACCCTGTCTGTTGTAGAGAATGAATCTAGAAATCAGGTACAGATGGGTGAAGGTGACAGTCCAAGTTGGATAGGGAGGAGCGCTAGGTTGGGTGTGAGTGCAGCTGTTTTTGCCAAAGTCAGGATTAGTGTCACCATCGACAGCGTTTGAAGCGCTAGCGTTAATCTTTGGTTCGCCTCTATACTCACTGGACTGTGACGCCGTCTGCCGTAAAGCAACATTCCGACCTTATTGGAGGAATAAATCAATTACGAAAACTGCTTTTTTTTTTAATCGGAATGGTGGAATCATAAAGGGGTTGTGCGAAGGGTGGGGGTTGTGCGAAGGGTGGGGGTTGTGCGAAGGGTGGGGGTTGGGGGCGATGTGGTCATCATTGGCTTTGTTTATAAAATGATAATTTATATACAAAAATAAATAAAAATGTAATCGATAAAATAGGCAAATGTGGCATTGTATGATATGAAACAACGTGCAAGGAGGTCTTGGCATTGACCCAGGGATAAGGGTATCGCAACAGTGAACGGCTTCGATTCCCAGCACGCGCGGCCTGGATTAGCTAGGAGCAGTTAACAGGGAAACGCTAGTTACTGCTTCTTGAATATGTTCAATAATTTATTTCTCTGGACACCTAGAGTTGTATTATAAATTATATCTTACAAGGGATTTTATTATGTCTATATGAATATATTTGCAAGGCTACATCTTTAGATGATATTTTAATGATAAGCAAATTAGAGTGTCTCCACAGTTCTCCATGGGGGTGCTAATCCTTCCGATTTCTATGTCTCAAAGACGAGTTAACCATTACATTAATATGCAAATTTATCCCAAAAAAATTCGAACCAAACGAGAACAGACAAATGGAAGTGTTCAGGATTTTTGCCCGGAGTTTTGAGTTTTATTCGAGACGGAGTCTCTAGGGGTTTTCAATGTCATAACCGGATTTCATTAGTGTACAAGTTTTGGCCCCCACACCACGACACCACCAGCACCGCCCCTATCTGGCACTCTCAATCACAATGTTGTAACGTTTACGTAAGACAGAGGGAGGGCGCCTGAGATCCTTGTTTGGGGGGGGGGGGGGGAGATTGTTGAGATGACTATGTACATATAAGCTTTGGATTTTACATTTTGTGTATCTACCAAATATTTTGTCCACTGATATCTTTTATTTTTTACAGTCATAATGCATAAATTCTTTCATTTCCTATACTTTTGGTTTTGGAAAATCCAACTTCCTGTAATAAAATATAAAAAGAAGGTATGCTAGACTTGAATTAATGGGCAGGAAAAAAATTCACTTGTTCAAGTTTAGCCTACGTTGTCCTTATATTTCATTGCAGTCTGTCACAGGTCAAATATTGAGATAATAATTTTGTTTCGGATAAATTTATGTTTTTTTGGTAAGTGGGTATAAACAGGAAGTTAATTAGAGAATAGAGGTCATGCGCAGACGTTAACAAGGGAAGTGTCATGGACGTAAGGGTGAGATTGGACATAGAAATAGAATAATTAGATATCAACAATTTTTGTCACTATAACAATATAATTTAAGCTTTAATATTAATTATACATAATACACAAGTAAACGTTTCGGCACATGCCTTCACCAGTCAAACAACAAAACATTTAAATAAGAATAATTAAATATACATAATATAGATATACATCTATCCTATATAAAAAAAAATAGGAGAGGGCGCAAAAACCAGACAAAAAACAAAGCAAAGGAGAGTGGAAAGGAAGTGATTTGAACACAATTGTTAAAACCAAACAGGAAAAAAGACATGTCAGCTAGGTAAAATTGTGGATTTGGTTTATCCCATGTGGAGAAAACGTACCGAATCTTGTTATTAATCTATTCTCCTTGTAGATTCTATCTCTTGTGTTACTAGTTTACAATATACCAATAACTTCGATGTCTGAGATACCATCATGGTTAGGGCTATTGAAATGTTTGCAAATCACGTTGCGACTTGTTCAGATGTTATGGTGGACTAGTGGACTAGACCACTGTTGCAGCTTTTAAAAATATTCAAGACTCACTCTCTGTGAAGTCAAATTGTCTATTTTATAGTTCAAGAATTGTGGTACCAAAAATACTACAAGCTCAAGTTCTCCAAATCCTGCAAACAGGACATTTTGGAATCGGGCGGATGAAACAGTTAGCAAGATCATCTGTATATTGGCCCGGACTTGATGCTCAAATCATGGGGATAGGTCGAACATGCCAAGCATGTGCAGAACACGCCAGAGACCCAAACAAAGCAAATATCCACCCATGGATGTTGCCAGAAAAACCATGGAGTCGAGTACACATCGACCAAGCCATTAATTTTAAGGGATCACATTGGCTGTTGCTGATAGATGCTTATTCAAAGTATCCGTGTATCCACAGGACAATATCTACGTCGATCAAAGCCACCATTGATCTTCCTGGGGAAGACTTTGCTCATTTCGGCTATCCACACACTCTAGTGAGTGATAATGCTACTGGCCTCATCTTGGTAGAATTTCAGCATTGGTGTAAGGAGAGGGGTATTGTACATCTTGCAGGCGCTCCCTATCATCCTGCTACGAATGGAGCTGCCGAACGACTGATTCAAAGTTTCAAGAGTTCACTTAAGAAATCCTCATTATTTTTAAAGGAATCTCTACAAGACTTTCTGCGTCAGTATCGTAGGACACCATTGGCAAGTGGATTATCACCTAGCCAACTGCTGAATGATCGGCAAATAAGAAAACTTGATATTCTAGTTCCCTTTCCTGCTCATCGAACACGGGGACAACATCTTAAAGAAATAGCCGTTTGCAATGGGACAAAAAAAAAAGAGTCCTAGTGGATCATTTAACCGGGGAGATCCATGTTTCGTCAGAGTATATGGAACAGCAACAGACTCTAAACCACGATGGGCTCCCGGTACAATCCTCCAAGTTATGGGTCCACGTCTTTTCAAGGTGAAGATTTATCCAAATGGTCCCACAAGGAAGAGACATTGAGACCAACTTCGCCCCAGGTACGGAGCAGAAGAAGATTCAGAACCAAGTTTGGATATAATGACAGGAAGTCTTTATCCAAATCCTCAGGCAGCCCTGAGTCATCAACCATCTACACATCCAGCAACTCCAAGTCCACCTAAGAAGAAGATTATCACTCGACATCCAAGACCTCCAGGGGATCTCAAAGACAATCTCGAGCACCATTGTTACTGGACTTGAAATTGTTTGGGGAGGTGCGTGCATGCGCAGAGACACTGTAGTGAGAGTGTGTGTTTATGAACCGTGTTCCGGACACAAGCAGAAAGTCAACACCTGATTGAGAACTTGTATTTTTGTATATATATATATATATATGTTTATGTTACTTATTTGAAATAAAAACATTGAAAACATAACAGTAGGTAAAGCAATCTTTTATTCTGAATACTTCCAGAGGGAAAGTGATCTTATCAGCTTCGATCACGTACACTACAGGAGATACATAGATGATGGTATAGGGATTACCAATATGGACATAACACAACTAGAAAGTTTTATTGACTTCTTTGGAGATGAACAGCGTATCACCAGACAGAACAGCGTGTCACGGGGAAAGTCTGTTAATTAATTTTTAAAGTTTTGATTATGTCTGTAACTTGAATGGACAGCGTGGTGAGCCAAGCCCTAGGCTGGGTACCACGCTATATGAAACCATTTATAATAATAATATTAATAGTAATAATAATAATAATAATAATATGGTGAGGGTGGCACTGTGAATTTACCTTATTTGGTAAACATAGTGACATCACGGATTTATAAAATTATTCTTTTAACTCCCTTCTCCCCCATGTAACTCCCTGCTCCTATATGTAATTCTCTTCTCCTCTATGTAATTCCCTTCTCTATCTGATTGTCTTCTCCTCTATGTAACTTTATTCTCCTCTATGTAATTCGCTTCTCCTCTATGTAACTCCCTTTACTCTATTTAACTCCCTTCTCCTCTATGTAGTTCCCTTCTCCTCTAGCACAAACGAGCTTAGAGCTTAGCCAATATCACTAAAGAGCAAAGCTTGTTTAGATATGAAATAAGAGATTATTCATTTGGTTTATAATGATTGACGTGATCTCCCAGCCAATGCTATTTGATTTCTGTAAAATCTGCACATTTTTTGGCCATCAGAGCGCGTTCAGCATGCCGAAATAGCATGGAGACAAGCACTATACGAGTAATCATCATTACCACATGATGTCTGTACATTTCTCTGATGTCTCCGATGTCTATACATGTCTCTGATGTCTATACATTTCTCAGATGTCTGTACATGTCTCTGATGTCTGTACATGTCTCTGATGTCTATACATGTCTCTGATGTCTATACATTTCTCAGATGTCTATACATGTCTCTGATGTCTATACATGTTTCTGATGTCTATACATGTCTCTGATGTCTATACATGTCTCTGATGCCTGTACATGTCTCTGATGCCTATACATGTCTCTGATGCCTATACATGTCTCTGATGTCTATGCATGTCTCTGATGTCTATGCATGTCTCTGATGTCTATACATGTCTCTGATGTCTATACATGTCTCTGATGCCTATACATGTCTCTGATGTCTATGCATGTCTCTGATGTCTATACATGTCTCTGATGTCTATACATGTCTCTGATGTCTATACATTTCTCTGATGTCTGTACATGTCTCCGATGTCTATACATGTCTCTGATGTCTATACATGTCTCTGATGTCTATACATGTCTCCGATGTCTATACATGTCTCTGATGTCTATACATGTCTCTGATGTCTATACATGGCTCTGATGTCTGTACATGTCTCTGATGTCTATACATGTCTCTGATGTCTATACATGTCTCTGATGTCTATACCCACCACAACCCCCTTAGGTAGTCCCAGTGCCCCCTGAATACATGTGTTATGTAGAACGTCTATTTTTACCCGTGCTGTAAATTCTGTATCAATCTAGCAGACGCGTGCGTTCATGTGGGCGTGTACTATTTTTCTTTTGATCTTTGTTTACTAAAAAGACAACCTATTTCCTGTTTCTCTGGACTCGAATGTGATACGAAATGGTAGTATATTCTGGAAATTTGGAGAAGATTCGAGTCACGAATACAATGATATTCTGCTTCCGAATCTTCTTAAAAACAGGCGATACCCATCTATAAGGCCGGGGAATAGAGAGACGAAGGACGGAGATTCAGATAGAAATTATTAACTTTACGAGACGTGTATTATTCTTTGTGTATTTGTGTGCTCATACTTATATGTGCTCATTTCGTATTCATCATTATTCATTAGCACATTATTATAACTGTATTAACTGTGTACCGGTACAAGATCTACCATACTGTAAGTTGATGATTTGTAATGATATTTCTTTGCTTTTGTAATTATTACATTAATACTTATTAAATCTTATTAATTGTAACTAGCAACTGTTTTGGGTGTCGTATCTTTAATATTGTTTACTCTATGGTATCGTCCTTTGTTAGGCACTGCTTACACCGAGCCAATACAATTAAAATAGGAGATTAATTTCTTATATTAGAAGCCAGTGCGTAACACACGTCTCTGATGTCTATACATATCTCCGCTGTCTATACATGTCTCTGATGTCTATACATGTCTCTGATGTCTATACATGTCTCTGATGTCTATACCCACCACAACCCCCTTAGGTAGTCCCAGTGCCCCCTGAATCTACTCAACATTTTACCGCCCCCCTGCGACATCCCACCTCCACTGAAGGGCTATACCGTCCACTTTGAGAACCACAATGGCAACTATACCTCCATTGACATTCAGTGAACATAATCTCTGTACATCTCCTCCACCAAGTGTAAGACTTGTCATACTCGCTTGGTCGTTACAGTGGATCTCAAATGAATGGCTTGAGAGGTTTAATATTTCCATGTTACCGCACTCCAAAGTTGTGTTGACCCTTTGTAGACTCAAATTGAAATCTTTTAATTCCGCTGTTTATGTGAAGGTGGACAGAATTGACGTAAACATCAATTAAAAGTTGAAGAAATGTAAGGATCCTACTTTTTAAGAAACATGAATTGAACTTATGGGTATTTTGTTTCTGATCATAGCAAAATTATCTCTTCACAGACACGAAGATTTTAGATTTAGATTTTATTGGTAGATGGTAGATGTAGATGGTAGATGATGGTGATTGAGTGAGTTGTCCAGCAATTTCTTAAATGTTCTGTTAAACTTATGATGCTAAGGAGTAAATGAAATAAAATATAATTATAATTGTAATATATTCGCACAGCCCAAGTGACAGCTTCATCTAATGAAATACACATTCCTCACTCACCTGCCCCCTTGACTGTAATTTGCAACCAGGTAAAGACGTATGCCGTATTCCATTTCACTGTTATGGACTGGAGACTTTGGTCAGTGTTGCANATGGTGATTGAGTGAGTTGTCCAGCAATTTCTTAAATGTTCTGTTAAACTTATGATGCTAAGGAGTAAATGAAATAAAATATAATTATAATTGTAATATATTCGCACAGCCCAAGTGACAGCTTCATCTAATGAAATACACATTCCTCACTCACCTGCCCCCTTGACTGTAATTTGCAACCAGGTAAAGACGTATGCCGTATTCCATTTCACTGTTATGGACTGGAGACTTTGGTCAGTGTTGCATGTTGTGTCATTGTTATCAATCAGCCATGACCTGGATGTTGGGTTGGGCGTTGTTGTGATAGTGGCAGTAGTCAGAGTTGTCAAATCCTCTACATATTGATGGCAACAAAATAAAACCTATGATGAAAAGACTTAATGTGATGGAAAAGTCCCCTTACTACATTTACCCCCCCCCCCCGGGGCCAGTCTTGTTTGTGTAAATTGTACCATTTTTAATATATGACATGATTGAGTCATGTGATGTGCTTTAATTAGTTTCAGGTTATTTTATTTTAAAGTAATGACGTCATGTTTTTTTACTTACGATACTGACATCCAAGTCCAAACCAGCCTGTCTGACATTTAGAGTTGAATGATTGAGTCATGTGATGTGCTTTAATTAGTTTCAGGTTATTTTATTTTAAAGTAATGACGTCATGTTTTTTTACTTACGATACTGACATCCAAGTCCAAACCAGCCTGTCTGACATTTAGAGTTGAATAGACACTGACCAGTACTGTTACAAGTGTTGTTAGCACAGTGACATTTGAACTGACATTTGGAACCGAACCAACCAGAACCACACTGAGCTGTGGCTTTAAATATCAACAACGGAAAGAAAGAAATATCAACAACGGAAAGAAAGAAATATCAACAATGGAAATAAATAGATATCAACAATGGAAAGAAAGAAATATTAACAACGGAAAGAAAGAAACATCAACAATGGAAATAAATAGATATCAACAATGGAAAGAAAGAAATATCAACAATGGAAAGAAAGAAATATCAACAATGGAAAGAAATGACGTCACTCTTCCAAATGCTACTTTTATTTAACACATCAAATTGTTACATTTATAGATCGCATTATTGTACATATATTATTTTAATTATGAAAAGTTTTAATTTTTTTAAATATTACTTACCTAACGGCATTAAGATACAATTCAAAATTAGAATTATCAGAGTAAAAATTAATACTACTTTGGCCATTATTCTGTTGAGAAATATAAATATTTATTTGCATTGATACTTTTTACATTAATGTATACCCCCCCCCACACCCACGAAATTAACTAAATACAATTTATTGGACTATGGGGCCGTCCATAAACGAGGTCACACTCCGGAGGGGAGGAGCGGGTCTCTAAGACAGAGTGACAGTTGGGACAAATGACGTCATACATTTATGCTCAGACCTATAAAACCTGAAATAGAAGCAATGTTGACTTTCTGTCGTAATGGATGTTATTGGACAGAAGATGCCACTTTAATAAATTTAATAGCTTTAATAGATTGTGTTTTCATTTGTTTGTTAATATTTAAAACAATTTGTATTTTTAAACTATGATGTATTTTGGGGGTGACGTGGTGACGTGGAAAAAAAGGGGGTTTGGGTTTTAAGAATTGCGAAAACTGTAAACTGAGGAAGGGGATAAAATTGTCAAAAAATAGCTTGACATAGTTTATGGACGGCCCCAACAGACCATCTCTGCCAAGCAATGAATAGGTTCTTTTATGTGTTGGCTTCGTTTACCGAACGTGCGCAAAGGGAGGGGGGTGGGAGGGCTAGGAAAAGTTATATTTGACATTAAACAGTGTTCCATCTTGACGGTGTCATTACAGATCGTAGGTCAATACAATAGCAGGCTGGCATCAAAATCGGTTACCAACAGAGGAGATTGCTAACAGAATCGGTTGCAACGAAAGAATGTTGCAACCATAACTGATTGCCATCAGAGTAGGTTGCCATCAGAACGGGTTGCTACCCAGAAGGCGGCTACCAGAGCAGGGTGCCAGCACAGAAAGCAGTCTCTGAGGAGGTTCATTGGGAAGTATGATGGGAGTTGACTATCAGTACTGTACTGA
Organism: Lymnaea stagnalis; assembly: GCA_964033795.1. NCBI lineage: Eukaryota > Metazoa > Mollusca > Gastropoda > Lymnaeidae > Lymnaea > Lymnaea stagnalis. The sequence goes on from CAXITT010001705.1 coordinate 17,615, forward strand.
GTAACACAAACCCGAGTGTCTCATTGGATGACACCAACCCCAGTGTCTCTTTGGATGACACCAACCCTAGTGTCTCATTGGGTGACACCAACCCTAGTGTCTCATTGGGTGAAACCAACCCTAGTGTCTCATATAGAGTTCCATTTTTGGTCTTTCTCTTCTAATCTTTAAGGAAAGTTTTCCTTATTAACGAACATTCTAAAGTTTGTACGGCTTTTACCCGCATCATACCAAATGAAACATTTACTATACTTATAATATAATCTCCAACACTTATGATTCCAAAATTCACTATACTTTACTATACTTTTATACTTCTATACTATACTATACTATACTATGCTATGCTATAGTATACTTTTAAAAAGCTGGGTTATTAACATTGCATTCTTGCACACGTGGAATAATAACTAACCTAACGTTTAAAATAGGAAATAAGAATTTTAAACTACACTTCTTTTTACGATGATCAGACAACTCTTACCTCTCTTTGCAGTTTGTTAACGCCCTTGTCGTGGAAATATGTTTCGTCGAAACCTCTACTCTTCACTCCGGTAACTAATTTATCACGTCATAAACCAATTTCAATTTTTTAACTAGCGCAGTGACGTTAGAGCAGTGATGTTACACTGTTAAAATACTATGTCCTCTATTGAGAGAAAAACAATGTCAGGCAACCCTCGCACATCACTGACCAAGCATAGCCACATTTAGACTAAACCTTTTTTTACACAATCGACTTGAAATTGTAATGGCTCTTTTCAACTGAACCATTTTAGTACATGCAAAAAAACTAGTGTTTGCACAAAGAACAGCAAGTGAGAGACCTCCACATGTCCTACTAGGAAGAAATTAAACACTCATCTGACACATCGAGTACACATTCAGCCAAGACTGGGCCTCAAAGACGATATTTTTGTTGGCCATATTCACACAATATAGGATGCATTCCACAATATTTGTCTGTCATTCAATAGACTTGTAAGTGATTTAGGGGAGTGGAACTAGAAACTATCAGAACCTGATTTAGAGTTGTTCAGTCCTAAACAATATGAAATATTAGTAACTATGGATTCTAATTTAGTCTTGTTGAGTCCTAACCTAGATGAAATACTAATAACTATAGAACCTAATTCAGACTTGTTCAGTCCTAAGCTAGACACGGTTTAAAGAAGAGCCTTAAAAATTGATATGGACTGAGTACACCACATGTGTTAAAACATTCTACATCCCATAATTATCTTCTATGACTTCTTACACCATCCTTGATGAGAACATTCTGCACGCCATAATGAATGATAAGGTGTCTATTCATCATATTTGTCAACACCCTCCACGCGCTTTAATTTGTGATGTGGTGTCATTTCACCTTATTTGTCAACACACTCCACACGCTTTAATTTTTGATGTGGTGTCAATTCACCTTATTTGTCAACACATTCCACACGCTTTAATTTGTGATGTGGTGTCATTTCACCTTATTTTTCAACACACTCCACACGCTTTAATTTTTGATGTGGTGTTATTTCACCACTCTTGTTAAAACATCATCCACGCTTCAGTTAGTGGTGTGCTTTCATGTTATTTGGCTTGTGAATTTTGACAATGGCGTCTATCTGTCTCTCTATCTGTTTGTTTGTATGTATATCTATTGGTCTGTATGTCTATCTGATTGTCTGTCTGTCTATCTGTTTGTCTGTCTGTATATCTGTTTGTCTGCCTGTTTATCTGTTTTTCTGTCTGTATATCTTTTGGTCTGTCTATCTATCTGTTTTTCTGTCTGTATATCTGTTTTTCTGTCTGTATTTCTGTTGGTCTGTCTGTCTATCTGATTGTCTTTCTGACTATCTGTTTGTCTGTCTGTCTATCTGATTGTCTGTCTGTCTATCTGTTGGTCTGTCTGTGTATCTGTTTTCTGTCTGTATATATGTTGGTCTGTCTGTATATCTGTTTTTCTGTCTGTATATCCGTTTTTCTTTCTGTATATCCGTTTGCCTTTTCGTATATCTGTTTGTCCGCGTGTATATCTGTTTTTCTGTCTGTATATCCGTTTGTCTGTCTGTATATCTGTTTGTCTGTCTGTATATCTGCTTGTATGTCTGTCCATCTCCATTTTTTTAAATCGAAGCAGCTGAATGAGAAGAAAAGACTTCACCAGGAAATAAATTACTTTATAAAGAATGAATTTGTCAAATTGATTTCATTTGGTTTTTAAGGTTATGCTATTCATAAATGAATGATTGAAGTTATGGAATGATTGGTGATGACCTGATCAGCGTTCATTAAATTTATAGATCACTTACAGTTCTGATCTCTTTGTACATTTGACAACCTTCCTATGCATGTCTGAATACGTTGAAAAACAACCCATGAAGGATGATAAATGAACGACTGTGCTTAAGATGTGAGAAGGAAATGGTGCAACAAGGTATAGCGTGCATGCCGCACACCAGACACTTTTTGAGCGGTTTTCTATTTTGTGTAGGTTCTTGTTTTGTCCCGTCTGCTGAGGAAGGCTCTTGGCCGAAACGTTCTCCTTTTATTGTCCTGTCTGTATATTTCAAGCTTCCCGAAGCTTCCACATTTCCTTCCAATATAAATCGCCTTTATATATATATATATGTTAAATCTTATGTCTTAGTCATATGTATCAATATGTATCATTTTTGAGTCATTACTTGCGTGTTTATATTTTACTCATGGACTAATCCTAAGATAAAGCTTTCTGCGTTTTGGTGTCTTACCTGCAGCAACTCAATCGGCATTACAACTGTTACGGAATTCCAATATAGCTACGCATAACACAGATGCCCCGTCCATAGCACATACAACCAATTCACAGCGTAGATCATATCTCGTGGCGTAGTTTCCCAATTCATAGCACAGATCCCCAAGTCATAGCTCAGAGCCCAAGTTTATGGAACAGCTCCCAAACTTACAGAAAACACATCCCAAGCTCAAAGCATGATCCTAAACTTATAGAGTAGATTCCCAACTCAACTTCAAGGTGACATAAGATAAAAATCATTTAAGGAGCTAATTCCCAGACTAAAATTTAGAATTGGTGCTAGGTTCCCCATTATTCAAGTACACCCAATTAAAAAATTGCCTGGCAAAGCTTTCTTTGTTGTGGGATAACATGACGTCACAGTTACCGTATTTATCGGCGAACAACACGCACTTTTTCTCCCTGAAAATAAGGGGGGGGGGCAAATGATGTGTGCGCGTGCATGTAATGTACAATTTTTTTTCCTGAAATTTCCTTCTTAAATTAAGGTCCGTGTTATACGCCAATAAATGCGTTAGTTAACGTAATGAGACGCCGTATTAAGTTGAGAATAATTTGAATGTTGGACATGTTCATGTCGTCTATAAAATCACCAGTTGCAATACAAGATACAATTCATTTTTTGTTTTTTTTTCGATAACTTCTGGTTTTCATCTTTCAACAAGGGCCTGAGATAGCGGTGGGCCACGTCACGCCTCATTCCGCCACGTTAGTTTTTAAGGACACAACAACCTTCCTCGTTTTTTTTCAACATAGAGACAGGCGATGCTTAAGAAATGATAAAAGAAAAGGGATTTTGAAATGATTTATGGCCAGAGGGGAGGAAGACAATGTCACACTTTGCTTAAAAGATTTGCTATTCATCAAGCCTGAAGAATTCAACATTATATGAGGTCACAGGGTGTGTTCTATAGTGGTGTGAAATGGAGCACACTACATGATGACGTTTCACTATGAATAGTTTCTTAAGAGTAGACCAAGGGATCTAGAAATTGATTTGTTCCCCTGTTGGGGAGACTGTTCTAAGAATAAAGTAATCAATCCAAAAGTCAATATTATTATTGTGACTAGTACAAGACAACGGCTAATGCTATGACACATGTAGCAAGCCATCCGTCATATGTGACTAGTATACGACAACGGCTATTGCTATGACACATGTAGCAGGCCATCCGTCATATGTGACTAGTACAAGACAACGGCTAATGCTATGACACATGTAGCAGGCCATCCGTCATATGTGACTAGTACACGACAACGGCTATTGCTATGACACATGTAGCAGGCCATCCGTCATATGTGACTAGTACAAGACAACGGCTAATGCTATGACACATGTAGCAGGCCATCCGTCATATGCGACTAGTACACGACAACGGCTATTGCTATGACACATGTAGCAGGCCATCCGTCATATGTGACTAGTACAAGACAACGGCTAATGCTATGACACATGTAGCAGGCCATCCGTCATATGTGTCTAGTACAAGACAACGGCTAATGCTATGACACATGTAGCAGGCCATCCGTCATATGTGACTAGTACAAGACAACTTCTATCGCTATGGTTTATATATATGGCTATCATATGTGACTGCTTTAAGACAAATTTTAACCATATGACGTTATGTAGCAGGCCATCATATGTGAATTGTACAAGACGGTATCTAACGCCTAGACACATGTAGCAGGCCATCCATCATATGTGACTAATACAAGACAACTTCTACCGCTATGGTTTATATATATGGATATCATATGTGACTGCTTTAAGACAAATTTTAACCATATGACGTTATGTAGCAGGCCTTCATATGTGAATTGTACAAGACGGTATCTAACGCCTAGACACATGTAGCAGGCCATCCATCATATGTGACTAGTACAAGACAACTTCTATCGCTATGGTTTATATATATGGCTATCATATGTGACTGCTTTAAGACAAATTTTAACCATATGACGTTATGTAGCAGGCCATCATATGTGAATTGTACAAGACGGTATCTAACGCCTAGACACATGTAGCAGGCCATCCATCATATGTGACTAATACAAGACAACGTCTACCGCTATGGTTTATATATATGGCTATGATATGTGACTGCTTTAAGACAAATTTTAACCATATGACGTTATGTAGCAGGCCATCATATGTGAATTGTACAAGACGGTATCTAACGCCTAGATGCATGTAGCAGGCCATCCATCATATGTGACTAGTACAAGACAAGTTTTTAATCGCTATGGCACATGTATCAGACCATCATGCGTGACTAAGACAACCTCTAACGCCATGGCACATGTATCAGACCATCATGCGTTACTAAAACAACCTCTAACGCCATGGCACATGTATCAGACCATCATGCGTGACTAAGACAACCTCTAACGCCATGACACATGTATCAGGCCATCATGCGTGACTAAGACAACCTCTAACGCTATGGCACATGTATCAGGCCATCATGCGTGACTAAGACAACCTCTAACGCCATGGCACATGTATCAGGTCATCATGCGTGACTAAAACAACCTCTAACGTTATGGCACATTTATCAGGCCATCATGCGTGACTAAGACAACCTCTAACGCTGCGGTACGCAAGCTAAACATGAATTTAAGTTTGTAAACTGTGCGCTATTTATTTCGACACGACGTGTAGCTAAACTCAAGCTCACCATTGGCAAAGCTTTCATTCCTATACCTGTTCAACAGTCTCTTTACCAGACTCTCTCCATAGTTCAAGTGAAAATGTGGATTCTACAAATATTTATCAACATCTGACCAGCTGAAAATCTATGTTGAAACTCATGTACATGAAGGACACATCGCCACGTTCACTTTTTAATCAAACAAAAGTTCACTAACAACCACCGGACCCTGCATCGTACAGTAAAAATACGAACACACACACATTAAAATAGCATTTTTCTGATCGCCTACTCCAGGCGTAATACTATATAAAAAACTTGTGCCGGCCAAAAGAAAATAGAACAAGGGGGAAAAGCTATGAAGAAAATAATAAGAATAAAGAACATTTCGTTACTTCGCGGGTCGCAAATGGGTGCTGGCGGGCCGTATGTTGTGCATGCCTGGCCCACTCCTATCTCCCTCTGCATATGGCGTAAACAGAAATGTCGTATCACCTTTCACAGACACGCCAAGGTAGTTTACAAGGTATGAAATAAAGCATAGGAAAACCTGAAAAAAAGACCGAAAAAAAAAAACCAGCAACAAAAAACAACTAACGTATCGGCAAGTTGCCTTCTTCAGTAAGGAAAGAGTTACACAAATATAAAATAAAAAACTGTGCTGAAATGGTGTATCAGGGTTATGTTACCATCAATTGTTCCATATATTTCCTTCTACCCAACCTGATGCTGTTTCTGCCCTCTTATTATCTTATCAGTTGACATCCACGTGACATTAGATGACATGTCATACCACCTCACACCCAGGCGCTTTAGATTATACGTCGGCAATGTCATTGCTCGAGAGTATGTCAAAGAGAAAAATGTTCATTATTTTTTAACTGAATTATGGTAAAGGGCAACATAATTTTAGCAGTATGTGCCCCCTAACACTGTCTCATTCACTCCACACTACGGACGCCACAATGTATTTTGGGCACCCCACCTCCAACTACTTGACGCCTGACTCACTGAACAGAAACTATATACAATTTTAAAATGTTGTCATTTTACAACAAACATTTTTCTGACCGCTGCGCCAGACTACGAACATCCTGTCACAGTTGGGTCAGACAAACGATGTATTGAATTGAAAGTATCCGTTTCTTGTCAGGCAATGACCACTCCTGTAACCTCGGTGTCGGTTAGAACAAGGATACACAGCAGAATTATTTAAATCTCTCGGTCCTAATTATTATGGAAAGATTCCGCCCTAATCGAGCTCATCTTAGGTGTCTGTAACGAAGAGGATGGGATGTAGGGTTGGATGTTTGGTGGGTTATGATCTTAGTTATCTTTCTAAGTTCAGGAGGTTTGTGTGCTGTTAGCACCATGTAATCTCACAAGAAATCATCAAATACTATTTCGTCTTTTAGTGGTTTTATTATCGGATTTTATATGTTATTTAATACACTTGGTAAGCTCACTAACTTAGATAATCATGGACTCACCTAAAAATTAGTGAATTAAAATTTAATGGTCAGTTTTAGTTCCGTTATTCTTGTCTTTTTCATATTGTTTGTGTTTGTGTGTGTGTTTTGGGGGGAGTAAATATTTTTTCTCAATATAGATGTATATTGGTTTGATGTTGAGTGTCGTATATTTGGTTTTAGGCCAATTGCCTTTGATGAAAACGTCAACTTAACATATAATTTGCAGATTGACAAATCAATGGCTTTATTAGTAGGTCAACAAGAATCTCATCAATTTATTCCAACATGTTCTTGCGCATTAATTTAATCTACATTTTTAAGTCGCATCTCATTAAAATTCAATGTTTGGCATTTTAATTGTAAATCTGGTCAATGGAGGATTCACCGAACGACAACAGATTTATTTCTCAAATATTCAGCACTGCGTCAAGTTGTACGTACGGGGAAATAAACATAATGACGTCATTGGTACCAAGTTAAAATACAAACTTTACTAATGTAATTGAACGACTATTCATAAAATATAACCCAATTTATGACGAAAAGAACTTTACGATCTCCTTGCCGAGTTAATGTAAAGTTAATGGATCGTATTGCATGTCTATCATCATATATTGTAGAGCACTATTTAAGGGCCATCTTCCAAATAATCAACAGATAAGAAATGGACTTCAAATTTCAGAAGTGTTGATCCAGGAGTCTTCTGAGTACCTTTACACTATTCGGTGAAAATGTTATTACTTCACAAAGCTTTTTTTTTCATAACCACATCGTTTAGTTAGTGGACATCTAAAACTAGTCCTCATTAATCATTAGACTTTGAAAAGTTAGAGCCAGAGTATCGGGTAAAGTCCTGATCAAATCTTTGGACTTGTTGCATCATGTACATTCATTGTATCCCCTTGTCATTGTTGTTGCATCATGTACATTCATTGTATCCCTTTGTCATTGTTGTTGCATCATGTACATTCATTGTATCCCCTTGTCATTGGGAAATGTCCAACACTGTTTGTACTTAGGACCCAGAGATTGGTGGCCAGCAATACTGTAAGAACTACCGGACACAATTTGTAGGCACATTAGATGGTTACAGAAAATATACCTTAGAATAATTGACAATTTACTTCGTACAGATATGACATATCTTCATTCACAGTAGATGGTTGCACTAGTGGCGGCGTAATGCACTCAGCGGCACATTCCAGTAAGGGACACATTTCATTAAGGGACACATTTCATTATTGTACAGATTCCAATAAGCGGCCGATTATGTGGCTGAGATGAAAATTTATAAATTATAAATATTTTAGGTCATATAAATAAGAAAGTAAACAGTGTGAATTCTTGGAAGAAGAGATTGGAACTGGGTCATTGAGTGTTTTACAGTGTTCAATGTATAGAACATTTAGACATTTTTAACACACCAAAATTAAGAGAAATATATTTCCCTTTTCATCCAACTATTATTTTACCTATTGTAAAATCCATGGGACTATTGTTATAAATATGTCTATAATCCATGGAACTATTTATATAACTATCGTTAGAATCTATTGAACTATTATTATAACTATTTTTAGATCCATGGAACTACTATTATAACTATTGTAAGAATCCATGGAACTATTATTGTAACTATATATTGTTAAAATCATGTACCTATTATTATAAAATTGTTAAATCCACCATTTTTCATGTGTTCCATTGGAGGCAGAATATTTGATCTTTAAGAGAAAGGTAAATGCTATAAGGCAGGACAGGAAGAGAGGCAGAGAGAGAGAGAGAGACAGAAGGAGACAGAGAGAGGCAGAGGGAGACAGAGGGAGACAGAGAGAGGCAGAGGGAGACAGAGAGAGGCCGCGAAATGACTGCGAAAAGTGAGGCAAAGAGAATGAGACGGATAGAGAGAGAAAAAAACGTCAGATAAAGAGAGAAGAGAGAAAGGACGATGAAATAAGAAGAGTAAGGCAGAGAAATAGAGAACTAGGTAGGAAAGAAACGAACACGACAAAGAGAAATAATAATACTAATAGGAACAGATGGATGAGAGTGATACAAGAAACAGATGGATGAGAGTGATACAAGAAACAGAAGTATGAGAGTGATACGGTATGACAGAGAGAAGAGAGAAACACATGTGAAATAAAGAAAGAGAGAGAGAAAGAACGAAAGAAAAAAAGAAAGAAAACGACAGGTAAACATAACGAAAAAGGGAGATAGAGAAATAAAGAAAGTGTAAAGAGATAGAGAATTATACTTTTAGAGAGAGTGAGAGAGAGAGAGAGAGAGAGAGAGAGAGAGAGAGAGAGAGAGAGAGAGAGAGAGAGAGAAAGAGAGAGAGCGAGAATATGAGACAAAAAGTTGAGATTAGCCAAACATTGTGATATAAAAGTTTACTTATGAGTTCATAAAGTATATTTGAAATAAAAATTGTATTTTATCAGAGAACAATTGTATCCCCTTGTCATTGTTGTTGCGTCATGTCCATTCATTGTATCCCCTTGTCATTGTTGTTGCATCATGTCCATTCATTGTATCCCCTTGTCATTGTTGTTGCGTCATGTCCATTCATTGTATCATCTTGTCATTGTTGTTGCGTCATGTCCATTCATTGTATCATCTTGTCATTGTTGTTGAGTCATGTCCATTCATTGTATCATCTTGTCATTGGGAAGTATTCAACGCTGTTTTAAATATTGAGTACTTGTATTTGTACTTAGGACCCAGAGATTGATGGCCACTTGTATTTGTACTTAGGACACAGAGATTGGTGGCCACTTGTATTTGTACTTAGGACCCAGAGATTGGTGGCCACTTATATTTGTACTTAGGACCCAGAGATTGGTGGCCACTTGTATTTGTACTTAGGACACAGAGATTGGTAGCCACTTGTATTTGTACTTAGGACCCAGAGTTGGTGGCCACTTGTATTTGTACTTAGGACACAGAGATTGGTGGCCACTTGTATTTGTACTTAGGACCCAGAGATTGGTGGCCACTTGTATTTGTACTTAGGACCCAGAGATTGGTGGCCACTTGTATTTGTACCTAGGACCCAGCGATTGGTGGCCACTTGTATTTGTACTTAGGACCCAGAGATTGGTGGCCACTTGTATTTGTACTTAGGACCTAGAGATTGGTGGCCACTTGTATTTGTACTTAGGACCCAGATATTGATGGCCAGTTGTATTTGTACTTAGGACCCAGAGATTGGTGGCCACTTGTATTTGTACTTAGGACCCAGAGATTGGTGGCCACTTGTATTTGTACTAAGGACCCAGAGATTGGTTGCCACTTGTATTTGTACTTAGGACCCAGAGATTGATGGCCACTTGTATTTGTACTTAGGACCCAGAGATTGATGGCCACTTGTATTTGTACTTAGGACCCAGAGATTGATGGCCACTTGTATTTGTACTTAGGACCCAGAGATTGATGGCCACTTGTATTTGTACTTAGGACCCAGAGATTGATGGCCACTTGTATTTGTACTTAGGACCCAGAGATTGATGGCCACTTGTATTTGTACTTAGGACCCAGAGATTGATGGCCACTTGTATTTGTACTTAGAACCAAGAGATTTATGGCCACTTGTATTTGTACTTAGGACCCAGAAATTGGTGGCCAGCAATACTGTAAGAACTACCGGACACAATTTATAGGCACATTAGATGGTTACAGAAAATATACCTTAGAATAATTGACAATTTACTTCGTACAGATATGACATATCTTCATTCACAGTAGATGGTTGCACTAGTGGCGGCGTAATGCACTCAGCGGCACATTCCAGTAAGGGACACATTTCATTAAGGGACACATTTCATTATTGTACAGATTCCAATAAGCGGCCGATTATGTGGCTGAGATGAAAATTTATAAATTATAAATATTTTAGGTCATATAAATAAGAAAGTAAACAGTGTGAATTCTTGGAAGAAGAGATTGGAACTGGGTCATTGAGTGTTTTACAGTGTTCAATGTATAGAACATTTAGACATTTTTAACACACCAAAATTAAGAGAAATATATTTCCCTTTTCATCCAACTATTATTTTACCTTTGTTAAATCCATGGGACTTTTGTTATAAATATGTCTATAATCCATGGAACTATTTATATAACTATCGTTAGAATCTATTGAACTATTATTATAACTATTTTTAGATCCATGGAACTACTATTATAACTATTGTAAGAATCCATGGCACTATTATTGTAACTATACATTGTTAAAATCATGTACCTATTATTATAAAATTGTTAAATCCACCATTTTTCATGTGTTCCATTGGAGGCAGAATATTTGATCTTTAAGAGAAAGGTAAATGCTATAAGGCAGGACATGAAGAGAGGCAGAGAGAGAGAGAGACAGAGGGAGACAGAGGGAGACAGAGGGAGACAGAGAGAGGCAGCGAAATGACTGAGAAAAGTGAGGCAAAGAGAATGAGAAGGATAGAGAGAGAAAAAAACGTCAGATAAAGAGAGAAGAGAGAAAGGACGATGAAATAAGGAGAGTAAGGCAGAGAAATGGAGAACTAGGTAGGAAAGAAACGAACACGACAAAGAGAAATAATAATACTAATAGGAACAGATGGATAAGAGTGATACAAGAAACAGAAGGATGAGAGTGATACAAGAAACCGATGGATAAGAGTGATACAAGAAACAGAAGGATGAGAGTGATACAAGAAACAGATGGATGAGAGTGATACAAGAAACAGATGGATGAGAGTGATACAAGAAACAGATGGATGAGAGTGATACAAGAAACAGATGGATGAGAGTGATACAAGAAACAGATGGATGAGAGTGATACAAGAAACAGATGGATGAGAGTGATACAAGAAACAGATGGATGAGAGTGATACAAGAAACAGATGGATGAGAGTGATACAAGAAACAGATGGATGAGAGTGATACAAGAAACAGAAGGATGAGAGTGATACAAGAAACAGAAGTATGAGAGTGATACAAGAAACAGATGGATGAGAGTGATACAAGAAACAGAAGTATGAGAGTGATACAAGAAACAGAAGGATGAGAGTGATACAAGAAACAGAAGGATGAGAGTGATACAAGAAACAGATGGATGAGAGTGATACAAGAAACAGAAGTATGAGAGTGATACAAGAGACAGAAGTATGAGAGTGATACAAGAAACAGAAGTATGAGAGTGATACAAGAAACAGATGGATGCGAGTGATACAAAAAACAGATGGATGAGAGTGATACAAGAAACAGATGGATGAGAGTGATACAAGAAACAGAAGTATGAGAGTGATACAAGAAACAGAAGGATGAGAGTGATACAAGAAACAGAAGGATGAGAGTGATACAAGAAACAGATGGATGAGAGTGATACAAGAAACAGATGGATGAGAGTGATACAAGAAACAGAAGTATGAGAGTGATACAAGAAACAGATGGATGAGAGTGATACAAGAAACAGATGGATGAGAGTGATACAAGAAACAGAAGGATGAGAGTGATACAAGAAACAGAAGGATGAGAGTGATACAAGAAACAGAAGGATGAGAGTGATACAAGAAACAGAAGGATGAGAGTGATACAAGAAACAGATGGATGAGAGTGATACAAGAAACAGATGGATGAGAGTGATACAAGAAACATAGCAAAAGACTGATACGGTATGACAGAGAGAAGAGAGAAACACATGTGAAATAAAGGAAGAGAGAGAGAAAGAACTAAAGAAAAAATTAAAGAAAACGACAGGTAAAAATAACGAAAAGGGGAGATAGAGAAATAAAGAAAGTGTAAAGAGATAGAGAATTATACTTTTAGAGAGAGAGAGAGAGAGAGAGAGAGAGAAAGAGAGAGAGAGAGAGAGAGAGAGAGAGAAAGAGAGAGAGAGAGAATATGAGACAAAAAGTTGAGATTAGCCAAACATTGTGATATAAAAGTTTACTTATGAGTTCATAAAGTACATTTGAAATAAAAATTGAATTTTATCAGAGAACAATCACTAATAGAATTAGAAGGATTCCATCTAGTATAAATTATTACATGGACAAAACAATTTACACCATGCGTGTAATACCAAAGGCAAGAACCTCCAAATGAATGTTCTTTACCAAATATTATGTCCATTGCAAGGCTTTAATGTAGGAGTCCACTCCAAATGTTCATTGCAATTAAACTTATTTATTTCACTCCAAATAGCTATTGCAAGATTTGATGCTAGGTACCTACTCCAAATAGCTATTGCAAGATTTGAACCTAGGTACCCACTCCAAAGATACATGGCTGGACGCCAGTCTAGATACAACCACCAACTGTCCTTCATAATCCCATCCATGGACAAAACATGTATGTAACAACACAATCAGTTTAAGATTCCCTTGGTCCTAAGGTCAAAGGTGGGGGTCAAAAGTTTCGTATTCGTGTTCTTCACTATGCTGAGGTCTAGGGGATGGTGAGTTGATATTTTGTGTTGATGTTTCAGCATTGACATATTCAACAGTGTCAGTGACTCTGTGTAAAACATCATAGTTGTCTTTGTGCTGGTTCTGTGAAAGATATAATTAAATTAAATAAATAAAGGATATTTAAAGTTTGAAGTAGTTTTGTACTCATTTGACGCAGTCTTCCTCTGGCTCTGAGTCCTGTCTGCTGTGACATGCTTGCAATTATGACCGGGTGGCCAGGCCAGTTAATTTGCCGGCTGGCCACATGTTCGCTGATTCCAACCAATCATTTGTCATATTTCCTTGTTCAAATTGCAGGTTTTTGTATCAATATGTAAAACAATAATTTAGCCCACTGGCGCATCACACAATGAGTTCCAGTAACACAGCAGGTGATGAGTTTTTTTTTTTTTTCAACTAGTAAAATCCTGTTTGACACACATTATTTTTGACGAATGTTCAAATTATGATCAAGTTTTAATAAAAATAGATACAATATAAATAAATTGTTTCAGCCGCAATCCTTCACCAGTTGAACACACAGTAGACGATTTATTAGTAAGATACATTCAACCATAAAATCGTTCACCAGTTGAACACACAGTGCACGATTTATTAGTAAGATACATTCAACCATAAAATCCTTCACCAGTTGAACACACAGTGCACGATTTATTAGTAACATACATTCAACCATAAAATCGTTCACCAGTTGAACACACAGTGCACGATTTATTAGTAAGATACATTCAACCATAAAATCCTTCACCAGTTGAACACACAGTGCACGATTTATTAGTAAGATACATTCAACCATAAAATCCTTCACCAGTTGAACACACAGTGCACGATTTATTAGTAAGATACATTCAACCACAAAATCGTTCACCAGTTGAACATACAGTGCACGATTAATTAGTAAGATACATTCAACCATAAAATCGTTCACCAGTTGAACACACAGTGCACGATTTATTAGTAAGATACATTCAACCATAAAATCGTTCACCAGTTGAACACACAGTGCACGATTTATTAGTAAGATACATTCAACCATAAAATCGTTCACCAGTTGAACATACAGTGCACGATTTATTAGTAAGATACATTCAACCACAAAATCGTTCACCAGTTGAACACACAGTGCACGATTTATTAGTAAGATACATTCAACCATAATATCGTTCACCAGTTGAACACACAGTGCACGATTTATTAGTAAGATACATTCAACCATAAAATCGTTCACCAGTTGAACACACAGTGCACAATTTATTAGTAAGATACATTCAACCATAAAATCGTTCACCAGTTGAACATACAGTGCACGATTTATTAGTAAGATACATTCAACCATAAAATCGTTCACCAGTTGAACACACAGTGCACGATTTATTAGTAAGATACATTCAACCATAAAATCGTTCACCAGTTGAACACACAGTGCACGATTTATTAGTAAGATACATTCAACCATAAAATCTTTCACCAGTTGAACACACAGTGCACGATTTATTAGTAATATACATTCAACCATAAAATCGTTCACCAGTTGAACACACAGTGCACGATTTATTAGTGAGATACATTCAACCATAAAATCGTTCACCAGTTGAACACACAGTACATGATTTATTAGTAAGATTCATTCAAGCATAAAATCGTTCACCAGTTGAACACACAGTACACTATTTATTAGTAAGATACATTCAACCATAAAATCGTTCACCAGTTGAACACAGTACACGTTTTATTAGTAAGATTCATTCAAGCATAAAATCGTTCACCAGTTGAACACACAGTACACTATTTATTTACTAATAAGATTCATTCAAGCATAAAACTTGATGAAACTTTATCTTACAAGTGAAATCACTGATGTAAAGAAATATCACCTTATATTGATCCGTTATCATATTCCCTGTCTGAGAACGCTTCAACTTCTCCTGGTGATGTGAAGCGGGTAATGTGTTGTTATACGCACGGTTTTCACGTCCATTGACAGGGATGTCTACTAAATATGACGTGACAAAGAGAAAAGTAGCAATTAATTGTATAAAATGATTTCAGGAAGATCCTTTACATTTGTAAGTCAGGAGTTCAATAATTGAAAGAAATATTTGAAACATTAAAAAAAATACATATTAAACAATTTGATAAACTTTTGAGAAATTTTAAAATTTACAAGAATAAAATGAAGCGGAACAATCTTAAAACATGACCATCGTTCCTATAGTTCTTGGTCATTTAAAAAAAGAAATATTTATTTAGTTTTTTAGGAACACGACTCAAAAAAGCATTCGCCTTTGAAAATGTTGATGTAATTTTATTCAATATTTCTTGTTTCATTTATTAGCAATACCACGTATTCCTATGGCGAATTGTTAAAAAAATACTCCATGTATGAAGTGATGATCACTGTGAAAGTAATCGATTCTTGTCATTGTAAATCCTTAATTTGGTTTGAATGAAAACTACAGCAAAAATCTTGTAATTAGTCAAAATACCAACAAGAAGGAGGAGATAACTCAAAACAATTATTTGTTTATACATTGAAAGACAGCTGAGCAGAAAGGCGAAAAAAATTAAAGAGATACTCTGGATGGGGTCAACCTTAGAAATCAATGACGACGCCGTACTCAGTTTTCATAATACATATTGGACAAACAAAACAGTGAATTTTGTACCTAAAGGATTCTCTTTAGGTCGACCACTTTTACCTCTGACGTCCGTATTTGAGACTCCCTGGTCCGGTTTACATCGACTGAGACGCCTTGAAAGGAAAAAAAAACAAAACAACTAACTACATCCTCTTTAAACATTAACCCGTCTATGTAGGAATTTAGGGTCTGTGCAATAATTTGCGACATTTAAAATATTTTTTTTGGACAATGTAAAAATGCGAAAATTAAATATTACAGAAAATAAAAAAGTAGAGATGATTCAATAATTAGATAAAATAAATATTTGGAGGCCGTGGATATATTTGAGCAATTAGACGATTAAGTAAATGAAATGAATAGTAAACAAATGAAACAATTAGGTACATTATTGATTAATGGTAAACAAATGAAACAATTAGGTACATTATTGATTAATGGTAAACAAATGAAACAATTAGGTACATTATTGATTAATGGTAAACAAATGAAACAATTAGGTACATTATTGATTAATGGTAAACAAATGAAACACTTAGGTACATTATTGATTAATGGTAAACAAATGAAACAATTAGGTACATTATTGATTAATGGTAAACAAATGAAACACTTAGGTACATTATTGATTAATGGTAAACAAATGAAACACTTAGGTACATTATTGATTAATGGTAAACAAATGAAACACTTAGGTACATTATTGATTAATGGTAAACAAATGAAACACTTAGGTACATTATTGATTAATGGTAAACAAATGAAACACTTAGGTACATTATTGATTAATGGTAAACAAATGAAACACTTAGGTACATTATTGATTAATGGTAAACAAATGAAACACTTAGGTACATTATTGATTAATGGTAAACAAATGAAACACTTAGGTACATTATTGATTAATGGTAAACAAATGAAACACTTAGGTACATTATTGATTAATGGTAAACAAATGAAACACTTAGGTAAATTATTGCACTATAGCAAACAAATGAACGAGTTAGGGATAATGATATAATAAGCAACAATTGAATAATTAAAATTAAAATAGATGGTTAGTATTTTGACGATTCCCAGTCCGATTACCTCCAAAAGATGACAAGAGCAACAACCAGGAGAACGAGAACAATGGCAGCAAGAATCGGCCCAATAATGGCACCTAACGGGATGACGTCATCTTCACTTGGGCTCAGTGCTAAAAGTAATAAGTTGATAAGAAAATCCTTGTGTCTGGACTCGGGGGATTGTAAAACTATACTTTGATGCATTTGTTTGATGCATTTGTTTGATGCATTTGTTTGATGCATTTGTTTGATGCATTTGTTTGATGCATTTGTTTGATGCATTTGTTTGATGTATTTGTTTGATGCATTTGTTTGATGCATTTGTTTGATGCATTTGTTTGACGCATTTGTTTGATGCATTTGTTTGATGCATTTGTTTGATGCATTTGTTTGATGCATTTGTTTGATGCATTTGTTTGATGCATTTGTTTGATGCATTTGTTTGATGCATTTGTTTGATGCATTTGTTTGATGCATTTGTTTGATGCATTTGTTTGATGCATTTGTTTGATGCATTTGTTTGATGCATTTGTTTGATGCATTTGTTTGATGCATTTGTTTGATGCATTTGTTTGATGCATTTGTTTGATGCATTTGTTTGATGCATTTGTTTGATGCATTTGTTTGATGCATTTGTTTGATGCATTTGTTTGATGCATTTGTTTGATGCATTTGTTTGATGCATTTGTTTGATGCATTTGTTTGATGCATTTGTTTGATGCATTTGTTTGATGCATTTGTTTGATGCATTTGTTTGATGCATTTGTTTGATGCATTTGTTTGATGCATTTGTTTGATGCATTTGTTTGATGCATTTGTTTGATGCATTTGTTTGATGCATTTGTTTGATGCATTTGTTTGATGCATTTGTTTGATGCATTTGTTTGATGCATTTGTTTGATGCATTTGTTTGATGCATTTGTTTGATGCATTTGTTTGATGCATTTGTTTGATGCATTTGTTTGATGCATTTGTTTGATGCATTTGTTTGATGCATTTGTTTGATGCATTTGTTTGATGCATTTGTTTGATGCATTTGTTTGATGCATTTGTTTGATGCATTTGTTTGATGCATTTGTTTGATGCATTTGTTTGATGCATTTGTTTGATGCATTTGTTTGATGCATTTGTTTGATGCTTTTGTTTGATGCATTTGTTTGATGCATTTGTTTTATGCATTTGTTTGATGCATTTGTTTGATGCATTTAATTTGTTTGATACATTTGTTTGATGCATTTGTTTGATGTAATTGTTTGATGCATTTGTTTGATGCATTTGTTTGATGCATTTGTTTGATGCATTTGTTTGATGCATTTGTTTGATGCATTTGTTTGATGCATTTGTTTGATGCATTTGTTTGATGCATTTGTTTGATGCATTTGTTTGATGCATTTTTTTGATGCATTTGTTTGATGCATTTGTTTGATGCATTTGTTTGATGCAATTGTTTGATGCATTTGTTTGATGCATTTGTTTGATGCATTTGTTTGATGCATTTGTTTGATGCATTTGTTTGATGCATTTGTTTGATGCATTTGTTTGATGCATTTGTTTGATGCATTTGTTTGATGATAAAGAAAGTCATGGTAGGTACAGCCATAAAGAAAGTCATGGTAGGTACAGCCATAAAGAAAGTCATGGTAGGTACAGCCATAAAGAAAGTCATGGTAGGTACAGCCATAAAGAAAGTCATGGTAGGACCAGCCATAAAGAAAGTCATGGTAGGTACAGCCATAAAGAAAGTCATGATAGGTACAGCCATAAAGAAAGTTATGGTAGGGCCAGCCATAAAGAAAGTCATGGTAGGTACAGCCATAAAAAAAGTCATGGTAGGTACAGCCATAAAGGAAGTAATGGTAGGTACAGCCATAAAGAAAGTTATGGTAGGTACAGCCATAAAGGAAGTAATGGTAGGTACAGCCATAAAGAAAGTTATGGTAGGTACAGCCATAAAGAATGTCATGGTAGGTACAGCCATAAAGAAAGTTATTGTAGGTACAGTCATAAAGAAAGTCATGGTAGGACGAGCCATAAAGAAAGTTATGGTAGGTACAGCCATAAAGAAAGTCATGGTAGGTACAGCCATAAAGAAAGTCATGGTAGGTACAGCCATAAAGAAAGTCATGGTAGGTACAGCCATAAAGAAAGTCATGGTAGGTACAGCCATAA